>WBNM01045816.1:66209-105539 GCA_013399055.1 Ramphastos sulfuratus
AAAAAAAAAAAAAAAAAAAAAAAAGGTTTTCCAAAGGATCACAGAGAATTTGCAGCTTTTAGAAGAGAATCTCTTGATCTTTCTGCAGGAGAAACAGATACCTTTAATGACACAGCCATCAAAACCTTGTAGTCATTACTGAGGAGCTCTGTAACATATTGATCCAGTGTTTAGTGAAGGCATGAGCAGGTGTTCCATCTCCATCTAGCTAATTCAACTACACTTACTTTGGGCATCACCTGCTCCTCATGGCCTGTGTTCGAATTAGGGGCGAGTAAGAACTGCTGGGAGGATGGAAATTTTTGGGACAGTTGCTGGAAAGCTAAGCACCACCTATCATTGCTGTTTGCAGCTGAATCTCTCACCTGGTTTATGTCACATTGACTGCCACACAGAGAAATCCACTGACTGATTTCAGCATCTGGAGTCTTTATTAGGTATTCCTTTCAGAGAAGAGGCACACAAATGTAAAAAAAGTATTGACACATTAAGGAAACTGTTAGTGACAGTAGGAAGAAGGATTACTGCAGGAAAACCTTTCAGGCTTATCTTGTTCCCCTTTTAGACTGTCCTGTCACAGCTGCATCGGTGGGTGGGCTATAGGGACATCTTTTGTTTCATTGACTATGCTTGCAAATATTTCTGAAGGCAATATCCCTGTCAATAACTAATCCCAGTTCTTCATACCCATATCTGACTCTGAATAAAAGGCATGACTATAATCTGATCTACTTCAAACATCTACATCAGGAGCACAAGAGGCTTGCTCCAGTTGGGCAGACAGCTACTGGCCAGCTACTGTTCGAATTTAAGTGTGATGTTCATCAGAGCAGATTTCTATGCCAAGATTTGCAAGACCCAGCTTGTACAGCTAAAAAAGTCTATTTGTTAAGAAGTTAAGCATTAGCCTGACATTGTAGTTTAATTTTGAGTCACACTATTAAAGGAGTTTTGATCAAGTCTTTTAAACCTCACTAACAAACTAATTTTAAGGTGACTAATTATGTGTTTAAACATACACACAGTCAATCTCATGGAAATCTAGGAGGCTACATAAGTCTGAGCAACTCTTTGGCTTTATTATGGCTAAATTTAGAAAGAATGGAAAAAAAATAAATTTGAAACCTTAGCAGAAATCACAAACAAGTTTATTCTTCCTTTTAACTAAATAAATAATATAGGCAGCAGGATTTTGTCTGTTGGTCCATACACTATTGAAAATGAAAGCCTGTTGCAAGATCATTTCTAAAACAGCTCAGAAATTTAAGGTGGATCTTCCTTTCTAACAACAATTTTTTTCCCCCTTCTGTTTGTTCTTCAAGCATTTTCTGTAAGCAGGTTGCAGATCTTTTAGATGTCTATGCAGAGTTTTCTGAGGGAGCTGTGTGCATTTTCAAACAGTTGTTCAGAGACCTCTTTGCAGTTGCCAGTAAGATTGGCTCTTACCACTGTCATTCCCTTAACTACGTCTACTGACATTCCACTTTTGTCTTCAAACCAGATGTCATCCATTACAGAGAACGTTCTCTCCACAGGTGCATTAGTGTCTCTGCATGCCAAAACAAATTCAGCAAGGAGCAGGAGATTTTAGAATGTATGGTATTTTTTTTTTTTTAATTATTTACAATTTTCACCCATCTTTCTGTGAGCTTTCTGCACCCAAATCCCCATGACCGAGGGAAGTAGAGAAACCTCCAGCTGGAGACAGACTTTAATTTCAGATTGTATAAATGCTCTATTATTTAAAAAAATAAAAAAAGACAATTTGCCCTCCTTGTGGTTTGGAGACTATGCTCTTCATACTATTATGAAGATGAAGGATTTTAGTGTAAGAAAAACCTCAGATTTGAATACTCGTGGTCTAGTAAATAGATGTTGTACAGATATATTTAGTACTGAAGAGAGGAAACTCCTCCCCCAAGTTTTAAGACTAGACTTGTGTAATTCAGTGTAACTAAATTAGTTTAAGTAGCTTGTGATCCTAAACTTGTAATATGCTGCAATGCAGAGGATTTAAGCCTCCATTACAGTGACTGAGGTTGAACTGCAAGTCAAAAGTCCATTGAAGTGCTCTTCCATCAGTGTCTTAATATTGGCTTATCCCCTTAACAAGCATAATCATGGTCATAACTGTATAAATGTAAATGGGACTGGGATTGAAATTTCCATGGCAGTTGAGACGTGCTGCTCCTCATGCTGCATTATAGCACTCTCATGTCTCATCTTCAGCCTTCCACTAACTTGGATTCTGCCTCCCTGCAAAGTACGCTGGGACCTGACTTGAACAGCAACTCCTTTTTAGCCGCTTGTAGTTTATACTAAAAGTGCTGTTGTGTGGGATAGTAAAAGCACTTGCAGTGCTGTTAAATCATACATTCAGCAATTCTTCCTGAGTAGAGGCCTATATATTCGGTGCTAATTACTGCTGACACGGCATGGATGCAGTTGCTGATGGCTGTGGTATTAGTATAAACAGGCTGTAATTAAAAGACCACGGCTCTTCCTATACAAACATTTCTTCCTGAGTATCTCATGCAGTGACACAGATTTCAAAATCTACCTGGTATGTCAGGGAAAAATTGAAGGAACACCTCAGGTGGAAGCAAAGAGTTTTTAGATGTTAGAAGCAGAAAGTTACAACAGTATTTCTAACTTTTGCATCTGGGATATTTTAGTAGTAAATAATGTATTGCCTCTCTTCAAAAAAATCCAGACAAATACTTAAATTCTGCTTTTTGCTATTCTTCCTTATAATGGGCTGCAAAAATTGAGAGTGTTACCAGTTTCAGGCAGCCAGAATGTATCCTGTAGCCATGAGACTTCTTTTCTTCCCAAGAGAAGTAAAATTCTTTATTGTTTTCCTTCTGGTTATTGAGTCTTTAAGTTTCACTCAGGTATTTGTCTGCAATCAGAAGAGCCAAGAAACAGCCCTTCCTAACGGAAATCTGAGTTTTTGAGAAGACCTGGAGATCTCAGTGCAGACTACATATGGGGCAAAATAAAAGTTGGAGATGTCTGGTCTTCTGTGAAGGGGAGAGAAGAGACAGCAGGTACTTCACTTCCTAACTCCAGATGACTACTAAACCATCACACCAGTCTTCCTCTTGGTGTGAGAGAGCTCAGCTTTTACTGTTGCTTTGAGGAGACTGAGAGATGACTTTCAAGATTTTATTACTGTTGAAAAAAAGTGACATTTTTTTTTGTATTACAAAGGGGCAAAAATTAAATCTCCTTTTATAAAGGAAACTTACTACATGCCAATCAGATATGCCCAATTCTATCCCTGGACTGGGGAAAAATAATGTAAAAAGTTGCAGGAACGTACTGGGTTTTTAGTGGGAGGAAAAAGTGACAGAGTTCTGAGAGCCTTTCCTGCTCACAGTCTGTTAGGTTGGAGGGTTATTATTCTTAGAGCCAGGGGATGTGGACATCTGTCAGCTTGCTTCCCTCACATGTGCAGCAACTGTGTGTGGTCCCATAAATGAAACTATTAGCTATGCAGTTCTGTATTCATGTACCATTCTAAGCCTGCTGAACTCATGCCAAGTAGAAAGTATTTTGTTATGGGTGGGTGAAATGGGGATACATAAATACTCCAAGAAAATAAGCAACTGCTTTAAAATAACTTTTTTTTTCTACTGACCTCCTCTCCAAATTTTAAACTTATTCTTTCAAAATGAGAGAATAAAACTAACTTAACAGGTCTATTTTTAAAATGCAAGCTTGCTTTGCAGCAGCATGCTCCACTGGATGATTATCACTGTACGAACAGCTGCTGTGGGAGGTCAGGGAAGTCAAAGAAGAGGAAAAGTAGCCACTGACATAAGAAATTGAGCGATCCCAAGATGCGGTTGGTTTAATGCATAAAATCCACATTACGAAGAGGATTGCATTAATAAAGACTACTTGGAACCAATGTTTACATACAAAAGTTGTTACACCATTAAGGATTGGCTATTACACTCAGTGAGTATCCTGTGATTGTACAGGTGTTTACGAAACACTTGTTGAGAGGTTGTCAGCTAATGCACAAACACAAATACGCTGAATAACACTGAATTAAAAGCTTTGCTTTGTTTACCAGCTTAATTAACATTTCAGATTAGGGTAGCCATCAAGATTACATTCAGAGCACAGAAACTGTAAACAGACATATTTTACAGCATAAATCTTGCAGCACCACTATCATGCAAAGCCACCATAGCAATGTCCAAACTGTATGTGCTGCCTTTTTGGGGTCATAACACACAGCGTGAAGCATCTTTTAATGAGTGGCAGAAACACGCACTCATCTGACTTTCCTATTCCTGCCAAGATAACCTAGCTAAGCCACTTCACATGCACTGCCACTTTTTTGGTTTTTTTGTTACTAGATATGTAACACTGTCATCCACCATGCTGTACAAGTAATACATGTTAGTTAAATGGATTTCTCTTTTTCAATTACGGAGCAACATTTTGTCAATTATCTAGCAGCTCGCATTGGTAAGACTTGTCACAAACTTCATAGATCTATCAGATTCCTATAATGATGGAACATATGTTAAGAAGACTCCCAAATCCCTTAAAAAAAAAGGAGGGGAAAAAAAAAAAAAAATCAAACATGTGGCCTAGACCAAAAAGACATTTAATGCATGTACAATGAAAGGAATCTAGTGATTTTTTGAATTCGCTGGTCACAATGTCACTCTCTCTTTGAAGGTGCTGCAAGTGGTTCCTCCACTTTTAAAGCTAAAAGGCCATCTTCTCTCCTATTAGCTTTTGTTTTAACACACTCCTTTTATTTCCCCAGCAGAACAAGTCTTTTTCCATGAGCCAGCTGCCAAGCAAAATTTTCTTTAACTACCTCTCTCTCAAATCTACCCAAAGCCTTGATATTAGCCTCAAGAAACATCTAACAATTTAGGGATTTTTTTTCCTCCCCCCTCCCAGATTTTGACAAGACATACTATTCAACACATTTCTGAAGTTATTCAAAACAGAGTTTATAAAATCTTCTAGTCAGCCTGTAAAAACATACCTTTTTGAACACCAATGTACTAAACAGACACACTACCAAATTGGCATATGTAGCCTTACTGGATTTTTAGAGGAAGTTTTAAAGTCATAATGTACCATTACACATTTTTTTTTTCTTTTTTCCTCTAATTAGTTTAATAAAATGTCTCTTTATTTAAAAAAAAAATCCTATTTAAAAATGTGAAATATATAAAGACAACAATTCTAGAATAGAGTACTTGTTTTATACCAGTGATATCCTTTGACTCTGACTGAGTCAAGTTAATCTAAAAGTGAAGGTGAGTAAGACCTAGAACCTCTATTCATTCAAACAAATAATCACTGCATCACTCATAAAACCTCTACTCCACGACAACAAACGACACCCTATCTAGATACAGAAACAAAGTCCTTTTGATCTGTCTTTTCTTATACTTCCAACAAATTGACATAAATTTTCTGACAGATGACTGCCTCGTAATTCAACATAAAATACAAGACACAACATTTAAAAACAATTCAACAGAGCAGACAATATTTCATGAAGGGAAATTCACGTGAGTAGGTAGTGTTTTACAAATTAGGGACCAATGTAGTTCTGTACATCATGTTTAAAATATGTCTGATGCAGTAAGGACGTGTCTGAAGACAGACAGACCAACAATATTCTCACAGTATCACCAAGGTTGGAAGAGACCTCAAAGATCATCAAGTCCAACCCATTACCACAGACATCAAAACTAGACCATGGCACCAAGTGCCACGTCCAAACGTGCCTCGAACACCTCCAGGGACGGTGACTCCACCACCTCCCTGGGCAGCCCATTCCAGTGGGGAATGACTCTCTCAGTGAAGAACTTTCTCCTCACCTCGAGCCTAAACTTCCCCTGGCACAGCTTGAGACTGTGTCCTCTTGTTCTGGTGCTGGTTGCCTGAGAGAAGAAAGCAACCTCCTGCTGGCCACAACCACCCTTCAGGTAGTTGTAGACAGCAAGAAGGTCTCCCCTGAGCCTCCTCTTCACCAGGCTAAACAATCCCAGCTCCCTCAGCTATTCTGTGTATCACACAGAGATCTGCAACTGACCTCGGCATCCCAGGGCAGAGGGCCAATAGAAGCGTTTAAGACTCCTTTCCCAAAGAGGTTCAGCAAGGACAGGTGGAAAAGCCCTGTCATTTGCATTCACTTTTCTCCTTAAAGTATGAGTGGAATAACATGCAAGAAATACAATTGCAGTACTTTCTAGTTGGGATAAAATATTTGGGATTTTTATGTGCTGTTCCACAACCTTTTTTGTTCATTTCTTTTTGCTAAACTGATTTTTTCATACGTACAAGAATCATAACTCTGAGACAATCCTGTAACAACACAATGGAATTCTTTAGTAGGGGTCACCATCCAACACAGTAATCAGCAGATCACCTTCATTGCAAACACTAGAAAGATTTAAAAATTATCATCACATCAAACAATATTAGATTGATGTTCACTGTGATTCCCTCGGAGGAGGAAGAAATTATTTCACAGAGGTTTGAAGAAAATAACCTTTTTCATTCTTTATATTCAAAGAATTGTTTTGATAAGAGAAAATGGATACAATTGAAAACCCTAAATGAGGATTGAAATGTAATTAAAAAAAACAAACCAAACAAGCATTGCAGGTACCTATCATTATTTCCACCCTCTCCACTGGGCTTTTGAAATCTTACTTTAAAATGCAAGTTACATTAAGCTACTGCAAGATAATATTTGCACCCAGGTATAGCTTAGGTAATCATCAGACTAAGTTTTATAAACCCGAACACATATGTAAACAAACAGAGTGCCTACTCCACAGTGACAGTCATCAGCAAGTTTGCAGATGACACCAAGCTGGGGGCAGATGTTGGTGGGTTGGAGGGCAGAAGGGCTCTGCAGCAGGACCTCGAGCGCCTGGACAGATGGGCAGAGTCCAAGGGGATGGCTTTCAACAAATCCAAGTGCTGGGGGCTGCACTTTGGCCACAACAACCCCATGCAGAGCTACAGGCTGGGGTCGGAGTGGCTGGAGAGCAGCCAAACAGAAAGGGATCTGGGGGTGCTGATTGACACCCGCCTAAACATGAGCCAGCAGTGTGCCCAGGTGGCCAAGAAGGCCAATGGCATCCTGGCCTGCATCAGGAATAGTGTGGCCAGCAGGAGCAGGGAGGTCATTCTCCCCCTGTACTCTGCACTGGTTAGGCCACACCTTGAGTACTGTGTCCAGTTCTGGGCCCCTCAATTTAAGAAGGACATTGAGGTGCTTGAACGTGTCCAGAGAAGGGCAACGAGGCTGGTGAGAGGCCTCGAGCACAAGCCCTATGAGGAGAGGCTGAGGGAGCTGGGATTGTTTAGCCTGGAGAAGAGGAGGCTCAGAGGAGACCTTCTTGCTGTCTACAACTACCTGAAGGGTGGTTGTGGCCAGCAGGAGGTTGCTTTCTTCTCTCAGGCAACCAGCACCAGAACAAGAGGACACAGTCTCAAGCTGTGCCAGGGGAAGTTTAGGCTCGAGGTGAGGAGAAAGTTCTTCACTGAGAGAGTCATTCCCCACTGGAATGGGCTGCCCAGGGAGGTGGTGGAGTCACTGTCCCTGGAGGTGTTCAAGGCACGTTTGGACGTGGCACTTGGTGCCATGGTCTAGTCTTGAGGTCTGTGGTAATGGGTTGGACTTGATGATCTTTCAAGGTCTCTTCCAACCTTGCTTATACTGTGATACTGTGATTTTTGAACCAATCTGCTCCTCACTATAGCAAAGGATCTGTAGGCTAAGAATATTTAAAAATAAACATCTTATATATCCCCACGAACTGATATCTCAATAAATAGTTCCATACATTCTGATACCAGAGTGGCAATTTTACAGATGAAAAGCAGTGCCAGTACATATGAGACTAACCAGAGATTTTCACCTGCAGAAAACTGTAGTTTCACAAATTGCTTCACGGGGTTAGATTAATCAACTCCATCACCCCCAAATTAATTATACAGCAATTATTTTCTGATGTTTTAAATGTCTTCTGATTACGTCTTACTCAGTAATTCTCAAAGTGTCTACATCTTAATATGATTTCCGATGTTATAACAAAAATTGCTGATTGTTTCTTACTAACAGAACCTTTTCATACTCTAAAGACTTAATCATCAATTCTATCAGTCCTTTGGTAATGGTTCTGGACATCCCCAAACTGGCAGAGAATATTTTAAACTGGGTAAATTCAAGAGCTTGAGTCATTAATTTTGTTTTTTTTTCCTTTATTTCCACACTGACAACAGAAAATGGTCATCTGTGAGAAACGTTTGAAAATCTGTAGAAGGTCATCTAAATATGAGCTCCTCTGCAATCCAGAGAGCTTATTGTCATTATTTTTACAGGTATGCAAGCCTTTTGGAATGCAGAGGTCCTGAACTTTCAGTCACTTTCTCAGAACAAAATAAGATCGAAATGAAAAACACATGAAGTAGGTAAATATGGAGATAAGGGAAGACTTTATATGGAAAGTTGCATTCTCAAGTATCCCCAGAGTCCAGATTAAAGGAAGGCAGGCCTTCTAGAAGACACAATGGGTGGGCATATTGAAGTCCTTTCCAGATTGTAAGTCCCCGTCAGAGAAGTCTTATTTCTAAGAGAGCAGTAAGAATCTCTGGGATAGGAATGTTGGATCAGCTAAGTCTATGATGGAGTGAATAAGAAAGATGGAAATAAAAGATATATTGATTGCCCAAATTAGAGCACAGTATGAGACTGGACTTGTTAACCTGGCATTCAAGAACCAAACTCTTAGATTTCAGCAAATGAACTTTAGATCGTGAATTCTTAGCCTCTATAAACTGTAAGCTCTAGGCAAGCCCCTGAGCAACCCAATCTAATTAGACCTGCTTTGAGCAGAGAGGGTTGGTCTAGATGACCTTTAGAGGTCTCTTCCAACCTAAATTATCCTTTGTTTCTGTGATTCTTCCAGCAGGAAAAGTCCATTTGATCTATGTTTATAAAGCACCTACTGTCCAAGACCTTCAGTTGTTACCAGAGAACAAATAAATAACCACTAACTGCCAATTTGTTCATACACTTCATAAAAAATAATACAAGGAATGGTTTGGTTAGCCTCAGATTATCTACTGGACTTTAAAACCTCTTTTTTTCTGAAGCATATAACTTCTTTTGCTGTACTCAACAGTGTTTCAGACCCACATTAACAAAAAAATAAAAAGGTACTTAGAGATTGTCTGGTTTGTTGCAAATCCATTGATGCTCTAGTCCAGATTTTAAGATTTGCTTACTGGTTGGCAGTTCAAGCTGCTGTAAAAAACATATGCAACACTTTCTAATAAGAGGAAAAGGAGTCACTTAACTGATAACAAGAATCTTCATTATAAAATAACACACGTAGAAAGTGTTTACAAGTTCCATTGAGGATATGCAAACCAGAAAAATAAACTCCTGCTCAAACTAATATTTTCACCTTTCTCCAGTGCTAGCAAGTATTAAAGTTGTTGAAAGTGTAAAGACATACAACTGAATACTAAGGAGGATGATAGGACAACTTCTGAGCCTTGCACAATGGACCTTCCAAATTGTTCCATTAGCCTCTTGCAGGTTTCTGCAGCACAGAATGCCTTGCCAAAGGGACAACAAAGCCACCACGGTAACTTTAAGCTGTGGCTTCTCAGTATCAGGGAAAGAAGCACAGCTAGAAAACGTATTGCTTGCAGGAACCACCCACTGGGACTATAGATAGTTAGCACGATTTAGTTCTATCAGACATCACAACATATACAATAAATGGCAAAATCTGTACCTACTTAGATTTTTACAATTATGTGTATAGCCCTGCTTTACTGCTACTTTTCTTATGTCCAATTTCAAGGCCTTCCGATGAGAATAAAAAAAAACTCTCCCACCGACACGCATGAAAGCTAAGCAGTGTGTTTGTAACCCTGTTGCCTGGAAATGGTAGCTCCAGAAATAGTTGGTGCTAAACTTTAAATAAAATTATAGAACTCTTTCAACCTTTCTACTCTCACTGTGTAAATGTGAACGTATTGTAAATCTTGTTGACAGTTATTGCCATATCTATTGGCACACAGTCAGCAGCAGTTGCAAAAGCGTTGTGCAGCATAGCCAGTGCCCATTACCTGTCTCTCTATATTTTCTTACAATTTATTTTCACCCCAGCAGGCAGCACCTCACAATGCCATTAATTTGTTGGGCAGCTCATACTTTCCAATACAACCTGCTTTACAATGTGCTCTTATAAACAGCCTGGTGGCTTACTGGCAATGCTTAAGAGTGTCAGGAGGGAGGCGACGATTTAAAGGCAGCAGGAAAAATGGGGCAGGTGACAGAGATGAAGTGGTTCAGCTGGACCTTCTCTACTTTAATTTGACTTATCATCAGCACAAGTGCACAATATCACCAGACTTATGCTTAGTCTCTGTAAATATGTGACTGAAAAAACCCACTGCTACCAAACACTGCTTTTTGTTGCTGTGAATGGACGCAAGCTTTTGCTACACAGTACTCTACCAAGGGTATATTTGCTAACAGATCATGGGTGCTTACATGAAATGAATGGGAGAGGAAGAAGAGAATGGGAGAGGAAGAAGAGAATGGGAGAGGAAGAAGAGAATGGGAGAGGAAGAAGAGAATGGGAGAGGAAGAAGAGAATGGGAGAGGAAGAAGAGAATGGGAGAGGAAGAAGAGAATGGGAGAGGAAGAAGAGAATGGGAGAGGAAGAAGAGAATGGGAGAGGAGGAAGAGAATGGGAGAGATAATTAAATCTTTAAATTTATAACAACAGCAAATATGAAAAAAACCCCAGCCAATCAAAACCCACTCTATCCTTTCAGAGTAATTAGACATTAGTAAAATAGTTGTATGATTCCTATGTATATTTATAGCTACACGTACTTGAATGATTTAGTTAACACAAATCTTTGCAGAGCGAGGGGAAAAAAATGCAAAACAGAAAAAAATCAGCTTTTTTTCTTTTTTAATGCAACAGATTGAACTTGACATTTTTGCTTTAATATATGCTTCTTTTCCTGCATCTCTGTCTTCTACACAAACAGCAATATTTCTCCTGTAAATTCTGCTTCTTCCTTTAACTGGTAATGCAAACAATGCAAGACCACCCAACCTGTGGTCTTACTGGCTTCATCATCTCACCTCTATCTTTAGAATATTGTACTTATGTTTTATAGTAGTAGTACTAATGAGCACATTAACTGAAGCTGCCTCTCCCGTTATTCAAAAGTAAATTGCTGCCAATCTGACACCATTTGCAGATGCTCGAGGAACTTCAAATTTTCTATTAGCAAGTAACAGAAAAGTAGGCTGGATCAGAGGATGTGATTATGTGTTACAGCAGCCAAAATGATCTGCTAGGCTATTCTATTTTTATTTCCGTGTCCTTAAAGATCCAAGCACCTGAGGCAGGGTTAAATGAGCAAACAATCTGAGTAATATGCTATCAGACATTCCTTGGGAATATTTGTCTGCCATTAAACAAATTGAATATTGCAAAATGCTTCTGGCAGCTTTTTGTACGATGGTCACGATATAAAACCATATGCTTGGCATAAAAAAATATTACTGGAAATCTAAACCATATATGCACATATCAAGTTACATTTAGGATTTGGGGGGGGAGGACATTCATATTCACAACATTCATATGTAGAGAGCCTGAAAGGGTTAAAACTCTCAAATTCATCCAAGCTTTTCCCTTCACTTTGATAATTTTCCATGCGATTGCAGTGTTTTCTAATAACAGCCCAATTCCTTAACTCACAGAGGAATCTAAGTTACAATAATCATAAGCATTCCTTTCCCCAAGAAAGGAAACACCTGTTGTAGTTAGTTAATTGCTGACTTTTGGTAAGCTTTTGGAAGAAAAGCAGCATTTGCAAATCATTTATATCTGAAAAGCTTCAGAAGCAGAGAAACACATGAATTATAAAACCCACGTGAAACTCAAAAAAAACTATGTTGAGACAGTAACAGATGTTTTCACTTTGTTAATTAAAGAAAAACTCTGTATCAAAGTACCATAATAGGATATGGTTATTTTATAACAAAGATGGGGCTACTTTCCATTCTAAGATGGGTTTAAACACTTCTACAATAATTCTGACTCATGCCATATAGCAGTAGGAAAAATAAATATGATGCTTCTTTGGAAAAAAAAAAAAAAGGTAAATAAAAGTAAAAAAAAAAAAAAGTTTAAAAATTGTTTTAAAAAAGTAAAAAATAAAAGTAAAATGAAAGTAAAAAATAGTAAATATCTGTATCTAAAAATCAACATGCAATGTAGAAGATGTATCCAACAAAGAATTAATTTTTTTCATGTGTTTGTTATGGAATTCTTGCTGGAGTAGAGGAAAAGGCATATATTTCTGTGATTAGGAACCCACAAAAGTCTATTAAACATTTCTTTTTCTTTTTTTTTTTTTAATCACCTGAAACATTATTTTTCTCTCATCCATATTTCAGTATACAGAAAATGCAGAATTCTGCTCTAGAGTATGGTACTTTATTATTTATTTCTATAAATCTGATAATACTAGTGAAATTAAGCCAAAAAGGAGTCAGCTACCATGTTGATGCTCTTGCACAAATATTTCAAACTTATTCTGCCATGAGGAGATTACAACTACTCATCTGATACTTCATCAAACTCCCAAGCTCTAGACTGACCACACCATAGCGTTGCCACTATGTTGGGTTGTTGAAACACAAAGTTACAGCCAGAGCAAGGATCAACATAGAGGAAAGACTCAAAGAAAGAGTTCAGAGAAGGCAAACTTTAGTTTCTCCTGTCATGTACAAAGGAGCTGATTATTACAAAGCTTTACATCCTGTAAGGTGTATTTTCAAGTGAAATAGATAAATACCAGCAAAGCTGTTGTGTTCAGTACTAGAAATGGAACAAGAACCAACCCTGGGTAAGTAGGTCAGTTTTGCTACAATGAAAAGTTGTACTTATTACTAATTCTGCTGTGAGTAGGGAAAAAAAAAAAATCCAACAACCAAACATAACATTGAAAGATTTGGATCTTCCATTCACATCCTTTAAATAATGACCACCATACAGGCAAGCATTGATTCATCTGGGTTAATAATGTGCAAGGGTCATGAAGGGCTCCCAGCAAAGCAGAGTCAAGCACTGGGAGTACTGAGGGAGAGGCCATGTGAGCCTTCTGCAGACACTTGGTGCTGATACATGCCACAGAACCTGCACAAGTTGCACATGAGGCCATATCCCTTGTTCCCTTAACCTGAACCCTGCAGAGAAACCTGAGCTGCTCTAAGGAGCTGGTTGGATACAGGAAGCTTAGCCACATCAGCAAGGTGAGTTCCAGCAGAATATTGCATTAATGCTGCTGGCACAGAACTGGTTTGGTTATTTGCTGCATTGTAGGTGTACCTTAAAACAATACATCTCACTTACTGCTGAACATGCCATCCCTCCCACCTTCACCTTGTTCTCTGCACAAACCAATTTACTGGGGCTTTTTTTATACAACAGCTAGAGTTAATTTCACCTACTACATTTAATGTCATAGGAGTTATACATGTAAATCCCTGTACTTAGAGATAAGGTAGTCCTTTATGCCATTTTAATCAATCTTTGTCACGGGTATGTTACTTAATAGCTCTGTCTTCCTATAGAAAATGAGCAACTTAAGGGGAATGAAACTTTTCAAAGATACATTTTCCTTCTGGCAGCCTGTGAAATATACCATAATTATCCTCTTTCGATGAATAACGTGTGAAAGAAAATGAACATTCTGTGCACCAAAAGGTATAATACAATGACAATCTCAACTGCCTTGTAAATAAAAGGAAATTGTTTTTCTGCTATGATCTATATTGCACAGAAACATATATACATGCTTTATAAATATAAAACCAAATCAGGCAATCGAGCCATTTTTCAAGGTCCTACTGCTTCCTAATAGCAATAAAATCAGTTCTTCACAGCAACAACAACTTGTATTTATATTTCTAAAAGACTGAAACTGTGCTATGAATCACAGAATCACACAGAAACACAGAATGTTAGGGATTGGAAAGGACTTCAGAAGATCCAGTCCAAACCCTTGCCAGATCAGAATCACCTAGAGTAGGTCACACAAGGATGCATCCAAGTGGGTTTTGAATGTCTCCAGTGAATAAGACTCCATGACCTCTCTGTTCCAGTGCTCTGGAACTCTCATAGTGAAAGAGTTTTTCCTTAAGTTTACCTGTCCCCTCCTATGCTCCAGCTTGCACTCATTGCCTCTCTTCCTGACATTGGACATCACTGAGAAGAGCCTGGCTCCATCCTCTCAACGCTCACCCTTCATATATTTATTCTCCAGGCTCATGTGAGTAATGCTCTTGCTGAACTCTACCTCTTGAGTAATAAAGGTACCTAGAAGAAAATAGGGCACCCTAAATATCTGTTACTGGGGGGTGGGGGCCAAAGAGGGGAAAAGGCTCTTTTAGCAGCATAATAAAATCGTGACTGTCTGGCTCACATTCTCTAATTAGGGAAACTGGGGTCTTTGACAGCTTCATAACACGAACCCTTTCAGATCTTACAAACTAATGGGTGCAATTCACAATTTAACTAAGGGGCTAGGACAAAGTGCCATATATCCCTGTCATTCCAGGGAATGTGCACATGCACTAAAAATAAGGAGCTGAAGCCACACAATCTTCAGTAGCTAGTATGGGGGAAAGGTATTTAAATGCCAACCTGGCTCTCATAGTCATCCAAAATGCAGGTTCTGAGTTAGGAATGTGATGACCTGCAATGTCATCACTTTGCCTTGTTGAGTACCCCAGCATCTTTCTCACCTTCACACCAGTTCAAGAGGGACATGGAGCTGCTTGAGAGATTCCAGTGCAGAGCCACAAAGATGATTAGGGGAATGAAACATCTCCCTTATGAGGATAAGGGAAAAAGTAAAAAAAAAAAAAAAACCTATTAAGCCCAAGATGGCCTTCTAGAATCCTCCACCCCTTCCACCCTCAGTCAGCCTGAGGGTAGGCAAAACTGCCCACCCTGGCTGGGCCCTACAAGGCCTCAGTGGGCAGCAATGATGCAGCTCAGCTCCCTGCCAGCCATGAGAACCATGAGGTAAGAACCTGCACTGTTCCCAGAGAAGGGAAGGGAAGAAAGGCAGGGAAGAGAAGGGAAAGAAATCAGCCAGGCACTACCTTTTAAGCTACGATACCAGGA
The DNA here is from genome assembly GCA_013399055.1 of Ramphastos sulfuratus. Classification (NCBI taxonomy): domain Eukaryota; kingdom Metazoa; phylum Chordata; class Aves; order Piciformes; family Ramphastidae; genus Ramphastos; species Ramphastos sulfuratus. The sequence goes on from WBNM01045816.1 coordinate 81,452, forward strand.
GACATAATAGAATAACAACATTATGATACCCTGGGATGAGCAGGTCCATCCCCTTAGGATGTGCCTCTGTCCCTATGGTTTTGTTAAGGGACACCCAGGATCCCTCAAACTACCACTGTCTGGCAGAGTAGCACCTGGTGTCCATCCCCTGCACCAAAGACTGCTCATGTGTTTAATGAGCTGTTGCCACATGAAGAACATACAGAAATCTACCTCACCACTCAGTCAGCTGGGGGCCAGATGTCTCACTTGGCCCCTTACTTAGGTTCCACTTGAAATAAATGAAGAAAGAGTCACCTCTGGTGAGTATTTTATTCTGCCTACCCTAGACCCTTCTTTGAGCACAGGATAAGTATTTTTCTTGAGGTGATTCTATCAACTTTGAGGTTAAAGTTAATGCCATCCCAACTTTAGCAGGCTTTAGAAGGATTTCATTGACTGTAAATGACACGCACCAGAGTAACAAAAATTGTAACACACAGATCTGCGGAAGTTCAGCTTAAAGCTTCATTTTGTGCTTTAAGATGTGCAGAATCACTGAGGAAAAATAAGAATTGTTTGAATAAACTTAGGATTTTCTGATGTTCACATTTCAAAGAAGTATCTGGATCAGAAGAGTTAACTTTGCAATTTATTCAAGATATTTTTCTGCCTTCCTAGTTTCAATCGAGGACGGAAAATAAAACGTCACAAACCATGAAAAATATTTAAGAGCAGTTAAAATTTAGGAAAGAAAACAAACAATTCATAGAAGGATAATTTTGTGTTGTTTTCCAAGCAAAGAAATTCAGGTATATAACTAAATGAAATGGATTTGTGAGTGAAATGGTCAAAGCAGGTTTAGATTCACGTACATATGATGGGTTATAGTCTTGTGTTTCCTAAACTTACACCACTGAAAAAAGTTCCATGAGTTTTATATTAGATTACGTTGAAATAACAACAAACATTTCTGAGCTTCATATTGTTTTGACACATACCAGCAGTCCTATCTAAAAGGGCAAACAGGCACACCTTTTTTATTTTGTGAACTGAGAGACATGATCTGCCAAAAGCCTTTTAAAGTTAACTTATTTTACTGCTTTTTCAGGAAAGCTGGTGTCTTTTTTTCTCATCTGTGTCAGACAAGTTGCAGGTCTTCTTGGGTTGATTTCATTAGGGAAAAAACATCCATGTTAGATTTTCATTCTTCACACTCCTTCCTTACCATTACAGACAAAAGATCTCTTTCCTTAAATGCAGGAAGATTTGAACAGAAGGCAGTCTCTCTGCTTATCTAACAGTTTTATAGGCAGAGTTTGGCTGAGAAAGCTGTCTCCTTTGTCACTTTTTCCAAGAAATGCTTCAACAGATTTTTCTATTACTGTGCTCTGTGCTTCCTCTTTTCTCAGGTTCACTGTTCTTTTTCTGTTATTTTCCACAGAAATATAAACGTTTACGTGTATCACCCAGCAAAGTATTTCCAACATACCATGCCCTGCTTGTATCTGTGTTTTGGATAGAGACATATACCTTGCTTTGTGTAGACAGCTCCTTAGAAACCCTGCAAACCATTTGTAGTCCTTTCTGAAATGTGAGAAGGTTGTTCATACATCCCTGCTATCTCTTCTGGTGAGTTTGAGCCTAATTCAGAACTGTATAGTTACTGTTTCTTTTGATGTTCAACTGATTTAGTCACTGCTTCTGATTAGTTGGACATACTTCTACTTCCTTGAATTCTGAATACCAAATGTATTATTTTGAGTTCTAAAACAGATAATTATGATCAACTTAACTTACCTTTTTTTTTTCTTCTCTAAAGTAACACAGATGACTACAACACTGATCACTAAAATTGTTATCACTATTATTTGCTTTCATCAGACTGTGTATGCACAAGCACAGTTAATATCTAGTTAGGATTGCTGAGGCAGAAATTATTTTATTTAGATACCCTGTCTAAACAACATTGCTTCTCTAAGTTAAATTTCTTAACATAGACTGGATATGAAGTAGCTATAATTATTTATTTTTCTCTGTGGTAGAATCATAGAATGGTAAGGTTGNTTGTAGCCTGTCCTCATAGGAGAGCTGCTGCAGCCCTCTGATCATCTTCGTGGCCTCCTCTGGACCCGTAATGGTAATGGTTACATTGCCCCACAATGTTCCAACAAGATACAAAACAAGGGTGATTAACTTGAGATTATTTATGACATCACACAAGGCATTACATTACTCACAACATTTAAGACTTCATTATACATGCCTTGTGTGATGTCATAAATAACCTTGAGTCTACCAATACTGAATATAGACTGGATATCCAGTGCATATAGTTATACATATACTGTGTAGATAGAAAACAGCTTCCAACTTTTTCAACTTTTGAATTAAGAGACCTTAAAATTCATAGTGTCTAAGTTTTAAATTTAGAGAATTAGAAACTGCAAGAAGTCACCTGACCAGAGTATAGTTTATGAGAGATCTCCATCAATTAAATTAGTCTGCTAGCCCACAAAGTTTCTAAATTGTTTAGAGAACTCTTATCAAGAATCTTGTGGCTATAGAGATGCTTGTGATAAGATTCCCTCTCTCCCCTGTAGAGTAGAATTTTCATAGAATCATAGAATGGTAAGGTTGGAAGGGACCTCAAGGATCATCTAGTTCCAACCCCTTGCCATAGGCAGGGACACCTCCCACTAGAACAGGTCACTCAAGGCCTCGTCCAACCTGGCCTTGAACACCTCCAGGGAGGGAGCAGCCACAACCTCCCTGGGCAACCTGTGCCAGTGTCTCACCACCCTCACTGCAAACAACTTCTTCCTAACATCCAGTTTAAATCTCCCTTCTGCCAGTTCAAACCCATTGCCCCTCATCCTGTCATTACAAGACCTTGTAAATAGTCCTTCCCCAGCCTTCCTGTAGACCCCCCTCAGGTATTGGAAGGCTACTCTAAGGTCTCCTGGAAGCCTTCTCTTCTCCAGGCTGCAGAGCCCCAACTCTCTCAGTCTGTCCTCATAGCAGAGCTGCTGCAGCCCTCTGAGCATCTTCGTGGCCCTCCTCTGGACTGGCTCCAACAGTCCCATGTCCTTCCTGTGCTGGGAGCTCCAGAACTGCACACAGTACTCCAGATGGGGTCTGATGAGATCAGAGTAAAGGGGCAGAATCCCCTCCCTTGCCCTGCTGGCCACACTTCTCTTGATGCAGCCCAGGACTCGGTTGGCTGCCTGAGCTGCATGCACACACTGCAATTTTATAGCTAATAAGAAAGGTGCTTTCTCCTCTCTTATCATGTATAGATATTTTGAAGTATTTTGAAGTATTTTAAAGTCTTAACAGTCTCTGCATGTCACTGCAGCGAACTGTCTGTAAACACATTATTCTACCTGCAAAACTTCTGCATTTCCATTCAGAAAGTCATAATGCAGTTATTAAGAGAGATTTCCACACAGAGTTATCAAATCAAATTGGTAAGCTCAGTTTATGCCTAGGTGCTGTGACATGAATGCACACTGTCTTGAATTAGTCTACAAGCCTGGCACACTGCTAAGAAATAGCTCACCGTAGCTTTTAACGAGCGTGCAAATCGACTTGGTAAGCACTTGGTTAAGTGTGAGCATGACTGGTAATGTACAAAATAAACAGGCAGAAAGCATTGTACTGAAATATCTGGAGTCTAAAATGTTTCATCCTGTAATAGTTCATAGATACAGCCTACAGGTATGAGTCCATTGAGGTAACTGGAACTACTCATGCAAAACCAAGTTACATATGTGTTTGCAATAAAGAGACTTCAAACTGTCAGAGATTCTGAATTTCAGCAAAGAAAGCAAATCAAAACATACAACATCCACCCTAAAGCAATCCTACTCCATGGAGTAAAAAGTTTACTAGAAAGATTTTTCAAAATAATTATTTTCTTTTTTGTCCCAGGAAGTTTGATAATTTTATTAAGTATCTCTATGAGGAAAAAAAAAAAGCCTAATAGAACATAAGTGGCATCTATATCATGCAAGATATGTTGCCATCATCCAACTTAAGTTTTAGATGTAATTTCCAAACAAGAAGTAGCTCAGTTATTTACATTCATGTTTCTCAAGTCATACTTCAGTTTCTAGGCAGTATGTTCATCTTTTTAAAGCACTGATTTTTGGCATTTGTCAGTGTCTGTGTATATCCAAACAAAAATCTTGCCCAAATAGTGTTCAAGGATAGCTCACAGTTGTGGCTAAAATCTGTACTTAGGATTAAAAAAAACCAAAAAAACAAACAAACAAAAAAACTATCTCATGTATGTACTAGAAGATTCTAAAAGAAAAACACAAATTGAAATATTGCCAAGTGTCAGATTCATAAAGTCAAAATACTAAATAATCTACTTTCCTAAAGTGTCACATATCTTTGTAGTTATAAATTCATTTATTTTGTACAATAGAAATTATAAGGATAAATTAGAAATTAAAATGAAATTGAATTAGAAAAAAAAAATAATCAGATTTTGACCTTAATAACATTTGTTGTAAGACTCTCTATACTTCTGCACTGAAGAGCTGAAATTAGAACTGCAGTACTTTTTTTCTATTAATAAAGATTGGGATAATATTTAGTGTATTACAGCTAAATACATTCTTTCCAATGTTAACCAGGCAAATATATTTTGATATGTGTGTTATATGAAAATATTACTAGAGATCTTATATGAAAATACTACTAGAGATCTTATATGAAAATATTACTAGAGATGCACATATCTCTAATCTATCACTGTCAAATTTTGCTTTTTAACATACATGCACAACTGCTAATGAGGTAAGCAGGGAATGTATTTAAATTGTGCACATTTTAAACTGCTGCATTTCAATATGTTTTACAGACTCTCTGCATATATTCAGATTTTTTTTCCATGCAGATGTCCATTTGATTGCTTAGAAGTTCAAACTGTGGTCTGGCTATTGAATATGTAGAGGTGCATACTGGAAAGGACAAAATAAATACAAGCCTTTCTGCATCAGCAAGTGACAACAGTAAATATAGAGGGGAAAAAAGAGAGGGGAGTAGGCTCAGAGGAATATACCTTCCCTGAATCATACAGATGTATAGGAAACCAAAATAGTCTGGCAGAACTTGGACTCTTTCCTGCAGTGATGCTCACGTTGAATGTGCATGGCTCGTGTTAAGTAAAGAAATGATAGTACTTTAGAAGTGACAGGCAGATAGTTGTTTCCACAGTGTGGTTGATTTACATTTATCAAAACTGTTTGAAAAGCCTAGGTCTAAAATTGAATGCTTTCCATCATTCAGCAATAGTCTTGAATGCTGAGATGAAGAAGCACACTCTAACCTAAGGATCTTAGCAGAATTTAAGTGCCTATACTCTGCAGTGTAAAGTAGAAGTGGATCCACAGGGTAAACCAGTTGGTTCTTAAATGTTCACACCATTTTGGTGTTCTGTGTTGATTTAACCTGATTCCATGGACTGAACACCCAAACTGCAGTCAGAACACATAGCCCCTTGCCCCCACTCTGTTTTAAAGTCTTCATGCTCAAGACTGGTCAGTGTGGTAAACTGGAATGCAATAAACATGGACAGCTGAGAAAACCAAGAAGCTAAATATTAAAACCTTACTGCAGATGCAACCAACAACACTATCCATGTACTCAGTGAGGAGACAGAGGTGTTCTATCTTACAGTATTGTCAAGTCAGTCTCTGCTTTGAACTTGCCTTTTGGAGGAAGCTGCTTCTCTCCACAGCGCATTTGAAGTGATTAGAAATTAAGCCACGAGACTAGTTTTTCTGAAAAAAGGTGATTAATGTCTGCATTCTGAACATTCTGACAGATACTTTAGGATCTTTTGTTCAGTCTTTAATGTTTTTAATACTATTTTATTTTCTCCTGTCCAGGAAGATGGAAATGGAGTTTAGCAATGCCCTTCTAATACTCCAAAAAAGGTCAGTAGTTTGAAACCACTGTTATGTATGTAACAAATACACATTCACCTCAATAACTAAAAAGGTTGTAACATCTTACTTCACTACTGTCAAAGGCTAAAATGCCCTGTCTCCCTATGTTTAGAAGAAACACAAAAGGAAAAGTTTTGGCAAGTCCATTACCCCATACCCTGCCTCCGTCTTTACAATACAGTTTAGCAGCTGATCAGCTACTTTGAGATGCTGAGAACAAAAGTCAGATTGACAAAACACACAGAAAGTTTGAGGTCTAGTACTTGTTGCAATCCAATAGAAAATAGAATCCACAGAAAAGTGCTTTATTCCTAAACTTCTGTCACCCAAAGAAATTAGCTCGATTAAAAGTACAACACATATTAAGACAGAACTAGTGACTTTAAAAGTGCTGATGAAATGCAAAACAAACCAACCAAACAAAAAACCCAAACCAAAGCAAATATTTGAGTCCCAAACAAGTAAAAGTATGTCAATAACATCAGATACTTAAAGTTCTGGCCTGAATAAGGAGGAGAAGCAGGAAGATAGTCAGTATAAAGGAGATACTCTTTTCCAAACATTTTCAAAGCCTGGTCTGTTCATCCCTTGGTGTGAACAGAATGCTGTTTTATAATCTCTAGAACCTGTGATAAGTGGCAATATGTTACAGCACACACTCTTCAGATTCCACAAAGTAGAGCAGAGATTACCATTTACTGTAGGTTTTGTCAAAAGTTATGATTAAAATAATAAAGTTTTCTAATCTAATCTAGTCACCAGGAAAGTAAATGAAGCCTGAAAAGATGGATCACACTTGTGCAAGCAAGCTTTAACATATGCATTCAAGGATTGTCTATAAAACGTATAGACAGCTTGCTGTTACTCTGAAATAATTCTCCACAGCCCCTGGCCAAAGTTTGTGACATACAAGGCAGGATTATCCCCAAATTTTATGCACATTGACATTGTGAACCATTGTAAATGCACAGTAAGCATTTTCTGATTCCAAAAACTCTAGATGTTTCTTGACTGAACATCCTAGTGGCAAACAGGGCCACATGGTGTACCTAGCCTGCTTAACAGGTAACATCCCAGGCAGGTTTGCAAATATAAAAACTAATTGCCAGCACATCTTTGTTTATGATTTTGCTCCAGTGCTTCCCACCAGAAAAGCTAAATCCATAAGAAAAGAAATAGCTATGAACTGTCTATTATTTTTCTTGACAGGAGGCAATACGAGGGCAATTATACAACTGAGTTGACTCCATGGAGCCAGCTAGCCAATATTAATCTGTAAGATTACCTTGGCATACAAACTTCAATTCCTTGGCATCTGTGACAGTGGTTCTTTTATCTGACCTCTTCTTTTCCGTCCGACGGTGGCTACGTCTTTTCTTTGTCTCTCCCCAGAGATTCGATCCACCATGCATGCTTGGGATGTTCAGAATGGCAATTCCTTCCAGAGAAATATTGATTAAGTCTAGCTGAATTCCATCACACTGATTAGCAAGGAGAGAAAAAAAAAAAAAATTTATTAAATCTAGCAGAATTCACACACACAGATAAAAAAAGAGAAAAAAAAAAAAAAAAAAAAAAAAAGGAAAGCAGCAAAAGAGAAAGAAAAATCAGAATGTTCTACCTATCAGATAGTTCTCTTAGACAGGTTATTATTCTTAGCACTGTTAATGCTTTATTCAATGTTTCTACTTAAGATATGTATTTATATCACTAAAGGAGAGATGAGGTAGGAACATTCAGGTGGCAAAACCTGATTCCCATTCAGCTCCAGATTGCTTAAGGGTGGGAGCATTTGGTAGAGTCATTTGATACCTATTCATTGACTCAGGTGAAATAAATTTGTAGCTTCCTTACAGTTAGTTGCTTGTTCCAGCTATATTGCCTGCCATGGTTTTACAATGATTCTTGGTGTTGTAACACCTGAGTCCTTTACACATGAAACTGCATATAAAAGTCCCTGTGTACAGAGCATATCCAGCTTCATGGAAAAGGGTATAAGCAGGCCCTGAGAAGATCATGCAGACTCAATCCAAAAGCACAATTAGCACAATAGTATAGGGCTATGCCTGACAAATATCTCCTACTGTGAAGTAAGATTAGTAAAACTGGGTACTGCAAAATGCTCATGAAGCTACAGTATTTCTTGTTCAAGAACCTCCATCAGCCAGCCCTCTGAAACATGCATCACTGCCAAAGGAAAACATAGGACAAGGAGCTAAAGAAGAGGTATCAATGCTCTAAAAGCCTTCCAAGACTTACTGGACACACAGAAGAAATCTTACTCTGTGTGATAGTCCCCTTTAGTAATGGAATTGTTGCTGTAAGGACACCTTGTGTCACTAGTGTATACTTCTGCTTCCTATAGCAGAACTGGGCATTGAGGCACTTCATAGATACACATTCCTTCACTAAATCTGTCTTCAAATTACATATTCTCAAGAAACCATCATTTTCACTTAAGAAGAATGGTTCAGGGACCTTAATTTGCCAGCCTGTTTGGTGATCAACAGCAGCAGCTTCTCAGGTGACAGAAGCTTTACATCTGCAAACACACTTCACCTGACACACACCAAAAGACAGGCACCTGGCTTGATAGGATACACCCAGCCTTTGCTGACTATAATTTATTAAGGCTAAGTCCTCATTCCTACTACCACATTGTTTTAAGATCGAGTGACGATCCTAACCCATGTAAAACAGCAAAATACTGAAGAACCTCCACAGAAGGAAAAAAGACCTAACTTCAGATTCCTACAGTTGAATCTGCAGGTGGGAGGCAATGCAAAAGCCAAAGCTCCCTATATGCTTACAGCTTAGCTAGAGAGAGTTTCATGCCTCACATCATAGTTAGGGCATAGAGATATCCTGGCAAGTCACATACACCTTAGAGTGTACAGAAGAATGTTTTTAAAATATTACATCCCACTCCTGCAATGTTCTGCAAGACAGCAGGGGGGCCAGTCATCCATTTAAAATTGATGAAGGATCTCACTTTGTAATTCCAATATACAATAACCAAGAAGAAACCCAGAAAAATAATTAACCATGCTTAAGTCACAGTCCACTGACATCTTGCAGCTTGCTGCACTGTGGGTTGCTGGCAGTTTTTCCTCTCTACCTAAACCTTTATCACAGCTTTGAAGAAGAAAAGTAAAATACAACTCAAAAATAAGTGCACCTAATTATTTGTTTGCCCTAAACCTCCCTGAGATCACAAAATACAACTGTATTATAATACATTCTCTGCATCTCCTTAGTTCCTCTAAGAGTGTTAATCTGAACGATTTCAACACTAAATTTCCATTTGGATTTTGTATTTGCTCTTCAAGAATAAAATTTTAAAACCTCTAAATTCTAAAGGGAAATCTTAAGACAAAAAAAATTTAATCTGGAAGTGATTTGGCATTTGTGGCAACTACTATAACTGAAAGTGTAACTTTTGAATCACTTTTCTTGAAAAAAAAAAAAGGCACAGGTCTGCACTTCCTCACTGCTCACTATCTTGGAAGCAAACTTGTGGTTCTCCTCTATATTTTATATCTATTAAATATTAAGATGATTTATTTTACTAAAAATTCTGCTCATGTGTATGCTCACTTACTGCTATACATTCTAGATAAACAGATATTAATTTCATAATTAAAAGTAATCTTGTGTAAATACCCTGCAGGCCTCAATGAATCAAACACATACTGTGTGTCAGGCCTCCCACTGTCTTCAAGTGGAATGTACTGGCTGGATAATTAGATAGTACATATTTTTTAACCTTATTTGCATGCATATTATATCTTTTGCACACTGACAAGCAGCAGTAACAACAAAAGTCAGATTACCACAGGGAATTCCCACAAAGAAGTCTTCATTTCTTATAATTTGCAGCCTAAATTAAAATAATTTGATCTTTGACAAGGATGAAATGTCAAGCAGAAGGGGGTCCTCTACAAGCCACGGCCTGTGGCTTCTGAAATCTGCCTAATTTATGTCAGTCACTTCTTAATACATATTTAAGTATTACACGAGAAAGATGATAAATATGCAATCTGACACCTTTGGTATTTCCCTGCTGTTAATTTATAAAGGTCTGGCGTCCCCCAAACTGACTGGAATTATTTAAATAAAAGAAGAGTTGTGAAATAGGATGGCACAGGGTCTGGCTTCCATTTTCGCTCAATATTGAACACAGCAGGTAGTACACTAAGACAATTATTTGACAACGCCTCAGAATCCCACAGTGACGAGGAACTTTCTGAATTAGCGAAGGAGGATTTCTTTTGTTCGCAGACAGACAAGAAGTTTGCGCTACAGGTAGCTCTGCATTGTCCTAACACGTTCATGTGCTATAACAACAAAGCAGAGATGTGTTCTGCTCCTCTTTAAAACAAACAGACTAACAAAATTTCAGATAGTGCAATGGTGTTGCTAAAAATAAAAGTGGAGGTTAGAAATAAAGACTAAGGCTTCTGGTTCTTTTTTGCTTTCTTCCCTGGCCTCAGTCCCTTTTATGGCCGTGATGTTTTACACTTCATTCATTATAGCAAATACTTTCAGATCGTGTCTCAATTGAAAACATGCATATCCTTGCCTGAAAACAGCTGAGATTTAGGCTTTGTTGTGTAACCAAGTGCCATATCATGGAAGAATACATGATTGTTTAAACTCCTTTCCCCTAACCATTCATATCAAGTGGAAGAAGAGGCTTCCTCTGGTCCCACTATGTTTTTACAGCATTGCAGATATGGACCATGTTATCCCCACTTAAACTGCATCTATGCCTACTCTGATTAAATACCCTTCACAAACCTTTCTTTTACTCTGAAGCAAAAATAAAGTGCAAGTGCTCTAAACTGTACAATCTTAAGCCTTGCTTACTGTGATATTATTCTTAAAAACAAATCTTTAATTTTGCCCTAGTTTGGTTTTGGTTTTTGTTTGTTTGTTTGTTTTTTTCCTTTAGAACTTCTGTATCTCTCCTCCCCTTCCTAGATCCCAATTTGGAAATAAAACCACATCTTGTTCTGGATAACATAAGAATTTAATACCAAAACTTTGTTCTGCATCCCACATGGAAGGAAATATTTAGAGTACAAGAGACATGAATGTATACAAAGAAGTAAGAGGCATGAATGTGTATCAAGAAAATCAAGGCTAATTAGATTAGAAATCAAACATAGGGTTGAACAAATATTTGCCCACAGAATGTTTGACTGCTGTCTCCTAGTTCAGAGATACAGATCCTTGATCTTCAGGGTTTTGTTCATTCAAAATGTGGCTGCAGAGCAGACACATTATTTGAAGCAAAAATGTGGCATCATACATGAACACCTCAATAACACAATATCCCTAAGCAAGGGGCAGCAGGTTAAAAAGATCAGGTGAAAACAGTGCTACTCCCAAGTGTTTGTAACATTTAAACAAGGAACATTAGACACAAGCATATTGGCAAGCACTGTTTATTTGAAAGTAATTTACTTATTGTAAATAAATCTGTAAATAACAACCTCCTCACGCTTCTTGTGTAAACATTTTGGAAACCATTTCCCCTATGCTTCTTTCATTCCTAATTGTAGGAACAAAATGATAATGACCAGGATAGATGAAGTGAATATTAAAAAACATGTCTCGTGCACTGGCAATGTAACACTGTATTAGTGTAATACTATAATAGTGTTAATGATATGAATTGGTAATTACAGAACTGGCATCAAAAAGTTGTATGCACATTTGTTGGCGTTACCCTTTCAATGGTTACAATCAGATGGTTTAAGATGACATCTTAGCATCATAGCTATGTAAGATTTTTGCTGGATAGAAATAATTTCTTGGGAAAGCCTACTCTTCAGTTTGTATTCTATCAAGAGGTACATTTAACTTGCAGTATATTCAAATCAAACCAGGTAAGCATTTCTTCCAATAACTCATCAAATATTTTTCAGGCTCCATGTACTTACAACCCTATGTGCAAAGCACTGTATTGGGAAGCAAGGGCTTTTTTGTGCAGTTTGTTTTTTCCAGGGGTTTTGTTTGCTTGGTTGGTTATTCTTTATTATTGTTTCTTTTTTTTTTCTTTCTTTTAAATATACTCTGTATGGATTATGTTTCCACTTCAAAAAGAAACTTAACAGTGTAACAGACAAATGAGGCATGCAGGTCTCACATTTTCAGTCTCAGTAAGTCTTGCTGCTGTTCTACTACCAGATTCATGTTCCCTTTCTGCCTTTCAGGAGGATTTGACCAGACTCACATAGCTCTCACCATACCTCTCTGAGTGCCAAATACTCCACTGAGATGTGCAGGTTCTCATTATTGTTGGATTCTCTTGACAAATGATTTCATTATTTAATTTACTTCACAGTTTTGTACCTTCACACACTTAACGTTTTTTCATTTCCTTGTTTGGAATTATCAGTCCTCCAAACAATTGATGTAGCCACTTACTCTATCAGCTGCCAAAGTAGCAGTGGCACATTATTTTAAATTCTTATTTTGTCTGTAATTATCCTGTGTCTTTTCAGTTAATGCTCAATGTATAATGGAAAGATGACCCCTTGAGCAGAAAGGAAAGCTATTTAATGAAGGGGAATGAGTCCAAAATATNAGGGAATCGAGTTTTAAAGGTTATAAAAACTTGGGACCTAGAAATAATAAGATTTTTTTTTTATTTTAATCCTGCAGCAGCTCTCACTCCCTCTGACAGTCTTTCATTTTTCCATCTGACCTAGTCACACTCTCTATTGATTTCTAATGTTATATTTCACCTCTTGACCTCGTCTACTGTATTAAGACTTCACTAATCATCAAACTGAACTTTGTTCCAGTGTGCAGGGCTACACTACAAACAGACATGATAAAAATAATATTTTGGAATATAGGGTCGAAAGGATGTGCACTGCTTTGCCTTGTTGGATTCAGGCGCTCTACACCCTTGCTCCCTGCATTTCAGCCAAACTAGTGACATTTTAAGTATAAAGGCAACAATTAGTTTCTTACTTCTATCTCTACAGATTCATGCAGCTTCTTACAGGTGGCTGAGAAAGTTTCCGAAGTGCCAAATTCAAAATACCAAAATTTGTTCTTCATTCTGAAACAAGAAAAAAAGAAAAGAAAAAAGAAAGATCTTATTCACTATCAATATGTGACAAAAGTGATCATCCTGTCTTCCACTATAAATAATGGCAAAGGCTTGGGAACATGTGACATCCCATTTGAAATAGATGAGCTCATAATTTTCAAAGCTTAAATGTTGGTGTCAAGTTGTATGATATCCCCTAAAGGGATAACAGGAACGTGTTGAACTGACAGGTTCAAATGTACCTTTGACTTTTCTTTTTCAGTGACTATCAGAATATTTTTTGTCACTTAACCAGTGACATGCCTCAGAAAAATGTATCGATTTTATTTCATGTCTTACACCTACTACACAATTTCTGATTCACAGTTTAAAAATCTCAATCCTGCAGGGTACTGGAATGTGCAAGCAGGGCACTCCGATCATGATGAAGAGCCAAGACAAAAATGTAGCTTGCCTTAAGTTAGCTACAAGTAGAGGTAAATGCTTATTGTTCATGATGACAGATGAGATATTCAATAAAAAAATCCAGATGTAATAATCTTCAGCTATTTTGGAGGAGAGCTGTATTATGAGGTAATTAACTCATAGACACATTTTAACGGGTGATGGGACCTGCATATTGAAGGTCATTAAGAGATCCTACAGAAAAATAAAATGGGATACAACGCTAGCAAATTGCTTAGTTTATCATGACAGCAGGCAGAGATTACACTTTTTAAAATTTTTTTTGTTCTTAAATACATAAAGACTGCACTTCTGTTTTACCAGATTTATTGCATACTGTTAAATACAATCAGGACATCAGCAGTACCATTTCAAATAAGTATGTGCAGTTTTGCTGAACTCTCATGAGCAATTATTATTCTGTAACAAAACAAGAAGCTGAACTAAAAAAAAAAAAAAAAAGTGAATTAGAATTCATTATTCACACTTAGGAATCGGATATGAACACAGTTCATCCACTTGTATAAACTGTTCTGTGACACAGACACTGCACAGCGTGCTTGCAACTTGAAAATGACGCAGTTTGCATAAGCTACAAGTGGAAAAGAGTGAAATGCAGAGGTAGATGACTGCCAAACCTGTCAGCAAAAGTACAAATCATACAGATTTCAAATTACAGATAAATGTCTACTTAGTGGCTCTTAAAGTCCATTTAATGGTTCTCACAAAAGGAGAAGGGCACTACAGTACTGGCCATTCCCAGAAACCTATTGGCACGAGAGCCAGCAGTTCCTGGTGCAGTACCAAGCCTGCAAGGATGTCCAGCTTGGCATCCTCCATGGGGTGGGGAGCAAAAGAGTAAGAAGAAAGTGACATATTTCTGATTAAAAAGTCACAGGCATTTTGGAAGGTTTTTGCATAGAAAAAATCTGAAAATGTTTGGAACCAATTTTTGAGAACCTGCTCTGGGGTTGATAGCATATTCTGAAAAGAGCTCCAACAATCAGAAATGCTCACTCGGAGCAGATTCAGCTTCCAGACTCCAAGTGTCTGTGTGTGTAAGAGATCTGATGTATGTTCCTTCCATAGCTGCAGATTAGTTGGCATGCTGACATGCTGACCTGAGATTGATGCCAGTGGATATGAAGAAATGTAGAGTCTTTGAATTTCCAAATGAATGTAAAAAAAGTCCTGACTTCCTTTTGGGTCCCATCGGAATACATGGACGCATCATTTGTCCTGCTACTTTCTTCACAGGGACAATGAATAATAGATTAAAAAAAAAAATAAAACAACAAACCAAACACTAATCTGAGGTAATTATTCAGAAAAATGTTCTTCATTATTTGGATCCTGCTACTTAAGATGAACAAGGTTTTGCATCTCTCCTGAGAGCCTTTCCTGCTGTTGTTCAGTTATTTTTAAGTCAAATGAAGCTTTTATTTTTCTTTATTGAAAAGCTCACTTTAAATTGACCTATTAGCACTGTATACAGCAAACTTTTTCAGCTGCACAAAGACAGACAGCTATATCTTAGAGCCATTCAGTATAGATTGTGTCAAATCCAAGTATTTTGAGTTCAGCAAAACCAAGCCCATCACTGTCAGTGCAATCAAGTTTTACTAGAAAATTTAGATCTATAAATCAAAACCCTGTAGAATCATATGACAGAAGTTTAAGCACCAGGCAAGGTTTTGATGGCAGATATATTTCTTGTCATTGAAGTATACTCTATAAGATTCTATCAGACCAGTAAATGTGGTCCTGTGATCCTGTCCTCCTGTCTCTAGTTGACTATATCTCTGTTTTTAAGGGTAGAAAGACAACATACTTCACAGCTTTCCCACCACAAAGATAGATGTAGACTAAAATAATCTCCCTTTTTCAAAAGGATTTACCAACTCCCCTTTTTTAGCCACAAAACAGAACAGATTGCATGTTTTTATTCAAATGCACTATAATATTTATTGAACAGAAACTCTAATTAGAACTTTTCTTATACATACAGAACAAAGTGTAAAAGCAAGACAAATTATACTCCAATTTCCATAAGTAGGATCAGTCTTACTGTTATATACTAATCTTTTATTATACTGTTATATACTAATGTTTTATATATATACTGCTACATACTAATCTTTTATATATACTGCTGTATATTAATATATTATTTTATATATAGTGTTATATACTAATCTTTAATATATACTGTTATATACTGATTTTTTATATATATACTGCTATATACTTATCTTCTACTTGGTGAAGTGCTGGCACAGGTTGCCCAGGGAGGTTGTGGCTGCTCCTTCCCTGGAGGTGTTCAAGGCCAGGTTGGACAGGACCTTGAGTAACCTGTTCTAGTGGGAGGTGTCCCTGCCTATGGCAGGGGGTTGGAACTAGATGATCCTTGAGGTCCCTTCCAATCTTACCATTCTATGATTCTATGATTCTATATATACTGTTGTATACTAATCTTTTATATATACTGATCTATACATACTGCTATATACTAATATTCTATATATACTGTTATACACTAATATTCTAGCATTTACTGACAATTTTGTGCATTAAAAATGTAATAAACTGAATCATGGGCTGACATTATGTCTATTTTCTCTCTCTTGCAGAGAAGCTGATCAGAGAAGCTGGGGTCGGAGTGGCTGGAGAGCAGCCAAACAGAAAGGGATCTGGGGGTGCTGATTGACACCCACCTAAAGATGAGCCAGCAGTGTGCCCAGGTGGCCAAGANACACTAGCCCCAACTTTTCATAAGAGATGACCAAAATAAAGGAGTCTGTTTTAGTAAAAAAATCAACAAACAGCAGCACTTTTCTTTACAACACTGATTTTGTTGAAATAGGAAAGGGAATAGATTACTTCCCAGGAAAGTGTTTTTGCATCTGCTTCAAAGTGCATAGCTAAACTCTTAAACAACTTTGTGTTTGAAAATACAGTATAAATAAAACATCAATCATGATTAAAGGCTGACCTAGCTAATCCTGTTATTGGATTACAGTATGTCAGAATATATACAGTGGATATAGGAACAACAAAACAAAATTGTACTTCAAGAGTCTAAACACCTTTTATGCTGGTAGTGTTCAACATCCTCAAGTACTGGTCAATTTTCTGGTAAGTGGAATGATCTTCTTAAACAGGGATGAAACAAACTAGTAAGACAGGAATGCTAAATACTGCCACTTCCTACAGTGTTTCTATGCTGTGGAAAAACACCCAAGTTTCTAAGCCTGATATGTTTCTTGGAAAAGTTCAGGTTAATATTTGGTAATCAAGGCAAAATGATCAAAATGGGTTTGCTCCATTATCAGTTAATCAGAAACCCCCCTACTGCTAAAACTGTTTTATATAACCTTTCTGATTAAGCAATTACCAAGGCATGTCATTGAAAAATTGTCCTGTATCTAAATATGGAAATAGTAAATACTTTATTCCACAGCTGAAGAGTAGCTATACTTTCATTGCAGCATGCACACACTGTCAGAACTTCCATAACAATAGACCAGCTATAGGCTGGTAATGAAAGGTCATGAGATTAAAAATAAGTATCATTTAATTTAAACAACTCATTTTCTGACATTATGGATCTGCAGTTGGAGCAAGAGTTTATTGCCACATTTGTAAATACGTCAAACTTTCTAATACATTTCATTACTATGTCCATATTTTTTTAATTTACTATTTAATTTATGATCTAATTTACTATTTAAATTTATTGTATTTATTTCCACTTCAATTATGCATTGTCAACCTTCAATGACTCGAGCTAAAAATTTCTACATCAGAGAAATTACTGATTGCAATTTTTCTAAAATTTCCAATGAAACACTTTGGCCATTTTTGAAAATGACTGCAGGAAAATATGCATATTTCTACAGTTCTGGAGCCCCCAGCATTTGCTTATAGTAAGTGTGCATGGTGACATACAGAATCACAGAAACATCCAGATTGGAAAAGCCCCTCAGGATCACCAAGTCCAACCTATAACCCTACTCTACAAGATTCACCTTAAGCCATGACCCTAAGCACCACATCCAAACCACCCTTAAACACAACCAGGGTTGGTGACTCCACCACCTCCCTGGGCAGCTCATTCCAGTGTCTGATCATTCTCTCTATGTAACGTCTAATCTAAACCTACCCAGTCTCAGCTTGAGGCCATTCCCCCTTGAACTGTTTTAATACAGCTACACTTGCAGAGCAGAGATTCTAAATTTAGCACATCAAGAATATGCTTCTGGCTATCCACATGAAAACATGTACAGAATTCAATTATATTATGACCATTTTGAAATATACCTTGGGAAAGCTTTATTTTCAGTAGTTTTCAGCAGTCTCATATTGGCAGAGAAAATTTTATTTTGAGTCACCAAGCCTGGATGTGTTTAAAAATTGTTTGGGTGTGGTGCTTGGGGATACAGTTTAGAGTGAATCTTCTAGGGTAGGGTTATCAGTTGGACTTGGTGATCCTGAGAGTCTTTTCCAACCTGAATGTTTTTGTGATTCTGTGATTTAACCTATACAAAGCATAGACATCTTCACCCACAAATCTACCAGAAATCTTAATTTTTTGTCAAGGTAAATTTCTTGAGAAGTCCGTTGCCAGGAAATGATCTCTTTCACACATCTGTGCTAGAACGTTAGTCTGCTGATGGATTTCTGCACTTGATTTCCTCCATAAACTAAAAGCATTTTTTTTTTCATAAAACTTATTCCAATTATGTTGCAGAACTGCAGAAGTACTGTTTGTCATGTCAAGAGTTGGTCTCAGTCTGTATCATAAACTCAGTTTCCAGCTTGAAGCTCCCATTCTAAGAGCAGCATTCATGCACAACAATGCACAGACTGTAATGAATTTTTATAAAAAGAGAAATTTCATGGGAAGGAAAAAAGAAAAAAAAAAGAAGTAGGAAAGAAGCTACACAGAGTGGATGCTTATCATTTCATTTTCCACATTTCTGGAAAGTGCTCTGAGCCACAAATTCAGGGTATTTAAAAGGAACAGGTCTCTCTGGCTCCCTTTTCCCCCTTGTTCACTCCTTCATCCTCTCTTCTAAGGAAATACAGAATAATGTGTAGAAACATCTCTGCAGGGAATCAAAACTACTAGAGAAGTGTACAGAAGTGGAGATGTGAGACAGAGGTGTATTTCTACAGGGGAGAAACTGTGAAGAGTCCAAGGGGAAAAAGTCGTTGACAAGTATATGGTGGGGGGAAGTGGAAAGAGAGATCATGGTCAGGGAAAACAGAGGAATCAAGAAAGAAGAATGAGAAAAAGATAACAAGCTAATTTCAAAATGCATTGAGTTCTGCAGTGCTGAAAGAAGAATGATGGTAAAAGACAGAAAGGAAGAAAAAGAAAATAACACTAAAGGAGACTCAACTAAACCTACATATTTCTGAAGTCTGAAAATATGGATAATAAGGTCTAAAAATGAAACTGGGAGCATAGGAAATGCCATGCTGGGCAAAAAAGCCGAACATCTGTTCCAATATTCTGTCAGTGACAGTGTTTAGTATCAGAGGCTTTGGAGAATAGTGTAAAACTTTGTGTAGTATACAGCTGGGAATAATTGAGCTCTAAGGAAGGTTTATTATTATTTATAATTCTATCAAATTGAAAGAGAGTACATTTAGGTTAGATATAAAGAATATTTTGGGGTTTTTTGTGATGAGGGTGGTGAAACTCTAGAAAAGGTTACCCAGAGAAGCTATGTCCCATGAAGAAACAAAGATTAGATGAATTTTTCAGGACAAATTATGACTTTTCAATTTAAAAAAAAACAAAAAAGTGTATTTGAAGTTGCTGAATTTGGTTTCTTGAGTGCCAGCTTGTGAGACATACATGAGCAAGTTAAGTAAAATTTACAGCAGATTGCATGTCATGTTGATTGTACTTTGTATTTCTGCTAATAAAATTTGCTGATAAATTGGCTTTTATCTAATTAAATAAATATTCCACATCTGATTAAAGAACCCTTCAGTTGCTAAAAACTATTTTAATGCTTTGTATAACTCAATACAATGAACATTTTTCCCGAGTCCTATCCCTCTCCCAGAAGTTCTCAACAGACAACATATTTTCCATCTTTTCTCTCTGTTCATAAATCTATTATCTAGGTAATTTTATACTTAGGTAAAAATGATTTCATTGCAGCACATAATATATATTAATAAGAATGTATGACTTTTTCTAATGTTCCTCTTTTCTTTCCACTTCTGTCTTAACAATCATATAATTCCTGTTCTGCTTTATAATGAATCATACGCAAAGGTAAGGAAATAGCCAGTGGAGATGCACATCCATAAGAGATTTATGTATGACTGGCATGATTTTAATAGAGACATCTTTGTCAATTTTTTCTTTTTCCATTATTAACTATACTTATGGCAAATCCAAGTGTTAATCTCTTATGGCACACAGCATTACCAGAGGTTGTATAGATAAGCACAGAAAAGTAAAAAGAAAAACCAAAAATCCTAACCTGAAAGAATAATTCCAGCTCTACACAACAAAGCAAATTTCCATGTTATTTTGCAGTGATACCACTGGTAGCTGGCAAGCTACCCCATAAAAGCTTATACCATTAAGTAACACTGTGAGACTGTTCTTCCTGACATTTATTAGTTCTACTGCTGCAAAGCCGCATTTGACTCCATTGTCTCTCCTGTTTTATAATGCACATTTACATGCCAGCTTTTATGCCTGCATGCAGTTGTTCTACAGTCTCCACTGCCCACCTTCCTGCCCCACTTCTCCATCCTTCTGCCCCATTTTCTCCAAAGTGTCTGCAGTTTGTATCAGCTGCAACCATCATCTTGGAGAAGAGAAGGCTTTGAGGAGACCTTAGAGTAGCCTTCCAGTATCTGAAGGGGGGCTACAGGAAGGCTGGGGAGAGACTATTGACAAGGTCTTGTAATGTCAGGATGAGGGGCAATGGGTTTAAACTGGCAGAGGGGAGACAAAGACTGGATGTCAGGAGGAAGCTCTTTACAGTGAGGGTGGTGAAGCACTGGCACAGGTTGCCCAGGGAGGTTGTGGCTGCTCCCTCCCTGGAGGTGTTCAAGGCCAGGTTGGACGAGGCCTTGAGTGACCTGTACTAGTGGGAGGTGTCCCTGCCTATGGCAGGGGGGTGGAACTAGATGATCCTTGAGGTCCCTTCCAACCTTACCATTCTATGATTCTATGATTCTATATACCACTTCTGTTTCCCTGTGATAGAGGTGATTATATGTAATTAAAGAATCTTTTTCTCTACCCAATATTTTAACTCTCATTGAAAAGCTGAAGTATCTCAACTTTGAGCTTTCAAGGTCCCTTCCAGCCCCTGACATTCTGTGATTCACATATTAGCTATGAAACCTCTTAAAGGATTAAGTATGACACCATGCTCACATACCCTCCTCACAGCACAGACTCCAGTGAAGAGAAGCCTACCACTAGCATCTATACAGAGGAGAATCTTATCCTAACGTACAAGTAAGAAGTAAAAATGCATACTTCAAAATACAAACAACACACTCCAAAAACTTTAAGAGCTTCAGAGTCCATCTAGGTACCATAATGCAGGAGGAACTCTGACTTTGGAGCTGCGCCTCAGGGTACATCTGTTTTGTGCCAATATGTAACAGGATGTTCATGAGAAAAAAAAGACAATGTATTTCTCCTAGAGTTATAGAACAGTGGTACAGTCAACTGAGACAAATGACAGGAGGTTAACCTACAGCACCTGGTATAAAAACTAGCTATTACAAAACAGTGGGATACCTGGCTGATACAGTTTACAATGTATTCCTCCATGTAAGAGGCTACTGTTTCTAATCTGTGATAGAAATACCTGGCTTACATAAGGAATTCTTACACTTGCTCTTCCATGTATTCTAACAACATTTAGTAAGATAAAACACCCCACACAGATTAGTTTCTCAAAAGGTTTACTTTAAAAAGTATATTCATTGGATCTGTGATTTAATCTGTGGCTTTACTCCACTAAATGCACATTCCTGTAATGCTTCTTAAATCTTTTGTGTTGATTCTCTATCATGAAGATTTCTGCTCTTTACATTTTACTTATTTTTATCTACATATTTCTCCTCAGTTTCTTTCCCCAGTTCCCCAGTCTTGGGAGCAGATGCTGAGGCACCAATGACTCATTAATCTCAAGAGGGTTTTATCATGAACGAAAATAAAACTTATAAACAGCTCCACATTTACCAGCCTTGGTTGTACTAGAGAATCAACAAAGCTCTTTTTGAGACCAAAAAAAGAAAAAAAATCCTCTCTGTACATGTTACAATAGACTTACTATCTCAGAGCAAGGTCAGAGACCTTCACATTTCATCTTTAGATTATGTCAGACGAATAAAACAATTTTCCTTCCCCTTCCCCACTAATATGGATATGTAAAAGCAGATATGACACTGAGTAGTATTTAAATTAATGAGACCATTGTTAAGGTAGTTCAGAGGTTCAGGGACAGGCTTGCAAGGAGCAGCTCCTCACTGGTTGCTTCACTTGCACAACTGGAGCTCAGTTTTAGAAAACAAACAAGGGCAGATCTTGCCTGACAAATTTGGTGGCTTTTAAGGAAGAAGTCACAGCAACAGTGGAAAAGGGAAAGGCAACTGATGTCATCTACCTGGACCTGAGTAAGGCATTTGACTCCGTCCTACATGATACCTTGGTCACCAAACTGGAAAAACATGGACTTGCTGGGTGGAGCACTTCTGGATAAGGAATTGGCTGGATGGTGGCACACCACCTGGAGACCAGTGACAAGTGGCGTCCCTCAGGGGTCAGTGCTGGCACCAGTGCTGTTTAACATCTTTGTCAGTGACATGGACAGAGGAATCAGTGCACCCTCTGAAAGTTTGCAGATGGCACCAAGCTGTGTGGCACAGTCAACTTGCTAGAGGGCAGGGATCCATCCAGAGGGACCTGGACAGGCTGCAGAGCTGTGCCCAGGCCAACCTCATGACATTCAACAAGGCCAAGTGTAAGGTCCTGCACCTGGGTAGGCACAATCCCAAGCACAACTCCAGGCTGGGTGGGGAATGGCTGAGAGCAGCCCTGAGGAACAGGCCCTGGGGGTCTGGGGTGATGAAAAGCTCAACATGAGGCTGCAGTGTGAGTGCAGCCCAGACAGCAACTGTGTGCTGGGCTGCAGCAAGAGCAGTGTGGGCAGCAGGGCAAGGGAGGGGATTGTGCCCCTTTGCTCTGCTCTCCTCAGACCCCAGCTGCAGTCCTGTGTGCAGTTCTGGAGCCCCCAGCACAGGAAGGACATGGAAGTGTTGGAGCCAGTCCAGAGGAGGCCACCAAGACGCTCAGAGGGCTGCAGAAGCTCTGTTATAAGGACAGGCTGAGAGAGTTGGGGCTTTGCAGCCTGGAGAAGAGAAGGCTCCCAGGAGACCTTGGAGTGGCCTTCCAGTATCTGAAGGGGGCTACAGGAAGGCTGGGGAGGGACTATTGACAAGGTCTTGTAATGACAGGATGAGAAGTAATGGGTTTAAATTGGCAGAGGGGAGATTGAAACTGGATGTTAGGAGGAAGTTGTTTGCAGTGAGGGTGGTGAGACACTGGCACAGGTTGCCCAGGGAGGCTGTGGCTGCTTCCTCCCTGGAGGTGTTGAAGGCCAGGTTGGACGAGGCCTTGAGTGACCTGTTCTAGTGGGAGGTGTCCCTGCCTATGGTGGGGGGTTGGAACTGGATGAGCTTTGAGGTCCCTTCCAGCCTTACCATTCTATGATTCTATATATCACTTCTGTTTCCCTGTGACAGAGGTGATTACATGTAATTAAAGAATCCTTTTCTTTACCCAATATTTTAACTCCCACTGAAAAGCTGAAGTATCTCAATACTGCTATTTAATTCTTGCCAAAAAATCTTTCTGTTCCCTTAAAATACTCTAAACACCATGCTTTATACCATTCCCAACTAGAATATAATGAGGAGATTAAGGGAAAACAACAACAACAAAAGTAGTAAGCAATGAAATGCTGTAAGCAAGCAATATGTAGCTCTCCTGTGAACACACATGGGAGAAATATCAAACTCTGCATAGGAGAAAATCTTTGACAAAATCGGGTTTTTGTTTGGATCCCTCCAGAAATATTTAAACCTGACAGGACTGGGGATGGACTCTGCCTGCCTGGGACTTACACAACTTCAAAACTTACTTTTTTTTTTTTTTTTTTTTTAACTGAAAGAGCAGATTTATGAGTTCAGGAAGCATCACCCTTTTCAAGCTTCATTGCCTCTTATGTGAAGACCACTAAGAATGAGATGTCTTGCCTGGGACTCGGCTTAACACCATACTTAGGCAGGTCAGTGCACTTGTCTACCTGTGAAGCAGACAACTGTATTCTCATTGAAAACAAAAGACATCTACTCAAGTGTAACTGAAGCTGTGAGTCACCAGGCTTGAGTAAGCAAAATTGCTCTCCAGGCTTCATTGCAAGAAATAACTGGCCCTCCATGGACTGCAGTGACAGCACTGACATCCAGTTCACAAGAACACAGACGCCTTTTGAGTCCTGCATTGAATTGTCTAACCTCAAACTGAAAACCTGTCTTGTTCCAAAACACACCTACATAAATGAATCATAGAATCAGT
>WBNM01045819.1:0-14778 GCA_013399055.1 Ramphastos sulfuratus
TTCTATGATTCTATGAGCTGGGCTAGAAGGTTACCATCTGCTGAGCTGCTCACAGCTAACCTCTTTGTCCTGGTGAAAAGATCCAGGTTAACAAAATAGTAATTGAGGGAGTGAAGAGCTTTTTACAGCATCATCCCAGGGATGTGGTTCATAACCCAGCCAACAGATGATTTTATCAAAGATGACATCACATCTCACTTTACATCCCACCCAGCTGCATCTCACCATGAACACAGCCACTGCTGAGGACCAAGCTGCTCAACCATCCCTAGGGATCTGCATGGGTAGGAATGATCCTGGCACAAAACCTGTCTCCTGGGGTATGAAAATTGTGGGAGGGAAAGGGCTGCAGTTACAGCTGTAGAGACATCCTCTGCCTATGTAGAATCATAGAACCATAGAATTGTTGAGGTTGGGAGAGGCCTTTGAGCTCATTGTGTCTAACCACTCACCTAGAGCTCACAATCCACCACTACTGCTAAGCTACTATCACTAAACCACACTCCTCAGCACCACATCCACACATCTTTCAAATACCACCAGGGATGGTGACTTCACCTCCCTGGGCAGCCTGCTCCAATGCCTGAGAACCCTTTCTGTGAAGAAATTCTTCCCAATATCCAACCTGAATCTTCCCTGGCACAAGCTAAGTCCATTTCCTCTTCTCCTGTCACTTGTTGCATGCGAGAAGAGGCTGACCTCCACCTCACTCCAATCTCTGAGATAGCTGTAGAGGGTGATGAGGTCTCCCCTCATCCTCCTCTTCTGGCATTTATGAGTTCATAATATTTTACAAAGAGTGATTTTTCACATCAGGTTTTCCAAGATTCTCATCTTTTCCTCCTTAACAAGACCATTTTTACCTAATTAAGACATTTTTCACCCCATTTCTTAAAAATTTCTGTTCATTAACTACTTATCTTCCATCTGTTATAAGATAGCCACAGCCACAGGAGAGAGAGAATGAATAATTGAATAATTTGTCACTTTTGGTAGAGATTTTATCTATGTGTGCAATTTTTGTGTCCTGGAAGGGAAAAATACTGTCCAAGGCTGGAAAACATCAGCATTTTCTGCAGCAGCGTTTTGGAAAGGAGCAGTAATTCAGTGAAGTGGTTAGGAGTTTACAAGGGCTCGGAAAAAATTACCTCCTTTTAGTAAGTGTTAATTATATGACTAATTAAATAGAGAGGAGGTTGAAACACTCTCCTAGTCATAACCTGTGTGCTCCCAGCCCAACTCCTTGCGTGACAAAGAAAACAGGGAATGAATCTTGTTTGGCCTTCATGGCAGGAAGTGGCTACTAAACCAGCTCTAACTTCTAATTTATTTATCTGGGAAGCTGTAAGGAACTGTTTTAAAATTGCCCAAAGTTTCTGCTACCTTAAAAAAAAAAAACAAAAAAAAAGGAAAAGAAAAACCCAGCAGCCACTCAGTAAAAACACATTTGGAGAAAGAGATATAAAAGGCCACTTTGTTTATGTTTTTCACTAATGGTATGCTGGCTTCTTTTCTTCCTAAATGAGGGCAAAGTGAAAAAAAAAAACAACATAGTGTTAAATCTCTTATCTTCAGGTAAAGTGGCTGTGGCTATCATAAAACACACACATTGTGTCATTTCAAAACACAAATGGGCTCATGGTCAAACATTCTCCAGATTACCTCTTTTTTATTTTTTTTTCCCCTTTAGAATTTTGTGGGCATCAATAAAGTGTAGCATATTCCAGTGAGATGCTTTGTCCCTCCAGTTAGCTCTTAATTGTAGAATCTTATGAAGAAAGACTAAGAGAACTGGGGTTGTTTAGGCTTGAGAGGAGAAGTCTGAGAGAAGATCTCATCAATGTCTATAAATATCTGAGGGGTGGGTGTCCAGGATGAAGGTGCCAGTCTCTTTTTGGGGGTGCTCGGGAATGGGACAAGGAACAATGGATACAAGCTAGAACACAGGAAAGGGCTGACTCAACACAAGGAGATCTTTCTTTATGGTGAGGGTGATGGTGCACTGGAGCAGGCTGCCTGGAGAGGCTGTGGAATCTCCTTCTCTGCAGACTTTCAAAACCTACCTGGATGTTTTCCTGCCCAGCCTGTCCTAGGTGATCCTGCTTTGGCAGGGAGCTTAGACAAGATGATCTCTGGAGGTCCCTTCCAACCCCTGACATTCTGTGAATCATTTAGGTTGGAAGAGACCTGCAAGATCATCAAGCCCAGCTGTTAACTGAACACTGCCAGGTCACCACCAAACCATGCACCTCAGCAGCACATCTACAGCATCACATCCTTCTGGAGAAGCACAAAGAAACCACAGGGTTGAGACCAGTCTGCAATGCCTACGAAGCCCTCTCTGACGTGCGTTGCTGTGACAGCAACCTGTCACTGCATCAGGGCAAAAATGGTTCCCAACAATGATGGGAATGGTGCTGTGATATGGAAATCATGAGTTAACACCAGGATGCCTAGTCCAGAGTCTCTGCTTGACTACAGGAAGCTCATTTAACCTCCCTGTGTCTTGGATCAGTGAAATAAGCTAACAAGTCTCCTCCTGTGGAATATTGCCCAGCGATAGGACAAGGCTCAATGGGCACAAATGAGACCATGAAAGTTACACCTGAACATAGGAAGGAACTTCTTTGCTGTGAGGGTACCAGAGCCTTGGAACAGGCTGCCTAGAGAGGTTGTAGAGTCTCTTTCTCTGGAAAGATTCCAAACCCACCTGGGCATTGTGATCTCAGGCAACCTGGGGCTGGACTAGATCATAGAATCATAGAATCATAGAATGGTAAGATTGGAAGGGACCTCAAAGATCATCCAGTTCCAACCCCCTGCCATAGGCAGGGACACCTCCCACTAGAACAGGTCACTCAAGGCCTCATCCAACCTGGCCTTGAACGCCTTCAGGGAGGGAGCAGCCACAACCTCCCTGGGCAACCTGTGCCAGTGTCTCACCACCCTCACTGCAAACAACTTCCTNTGTGATTCTGTGATATTTTTTTCCATCCAACAGGATCACATCTCAAACACTTCACGTCCAGACCTTTAGAGTGAGACAGGTTTTTCTACAGTACTGGGATGATCTGAGCTTGCCAAACTGCCACAGAGAAGCTGGTGTGAAGGACAGGTGCTTTCATTCACTGCCCGTTCCCTTCACACTGCCAAAATCCATGCTCATATGGCTGGCCAACATCCATCCAGCTGGGCAGGACAGGCTGGTTGAGGGCAGGGTGCAAAGCCCTGAGCCAACTCCAACTGAAGAGCATTAGCCAGGCTTGATGTTGGGGAAGCCCAGCCAAAAATAAGCTCCAAATATAATAGCTCCAAATATAACAAAAACATAGGAGGTGGAAAGCAAACAGTGACTGTTCAGGTGTGCTGCTTCTCAGTGGGTTACTTGGGAGAGGTGGTGGCACAGCTGCAGTCTGCCTTCATCTCTTGCATAAGAAGCAAGTCAACAATGAAAAGCTGCCAGCACATCCAAAAGGATGTTTTGGCAAAGCTCAGCACTTTTGGTGCTTCTGGAATCACCAGATATGTGCTGGCCACATGAGCAAAGGGACCAGTGCTCCATTTCCCCAAAGCATCCATTGCCCCTCCAAGCCCATACCCCTTCTGAGAGGTTCAGTGCCCTGGAGTCCTCCTCTGTGCCAATCTCCCTCCCTACATTGCCAGAGACTTGTTTGACTCAGAGGTTTCTGTGGTCTCCACTGGTTTAACTTCCCACATCCTGCCCCGTTTCAGGATGAGTCAAACAGTGATGTCTGAGTCATATTTGAGGATGTTCAAAGGATCTTGTTGTAATGGCCCAAAACTACAGGTGGATTTCCCAGACTTCCCTCATGGGCTTGTTTGCACCTCCTCCCCTTTTCTTCTCCTTTCTGTTGTTTTTAAAGGCTGAAGGCTACCAAGAAAAAGCCCTTGCACAGGGACATGACAGTGAACATTGCTGGAAGAGGAAGCCTTGGAGGCCAAAGTGTCAGTGCCAACAGAAAAGCCCTGTCACCCTCTGTGGGCAAAGGCAGGTCAGCTGGAAGATAATAGATTTAAACTGGGTACTAGGAAGAAATTCTTCACAGTGAGGGTGGTGAGTCATTGGAACAGGTTGCCCAGAGAGGTTGTGGATGCCCCATCCCTGAAAGTATTCCAAGCCATGCTGGACAGGGCTTTGGGCAACCTGATGTAGGGGAAGGTGTCCCTGCCCATGGCAGGGGGGATAGAACTAAATGATTTTTAAGGTCCCTTTCAACCCAAACTCCTCTATGATTCTGTGATTTTTTTATTTGGCTGCTTCACCCAGCCAAATAAGTAAGAAAAGGAGAGCCCTACCTCCTGTA
This sequence comes from Ramphastos sulfuratus, assembly GCA_013399055.1. Lineage (NCBI taxonomy): Eukaryota > Metazoa > Chordata > Aves > Piciformes > Ramphastidae > Ramphastos > Ramphastos sulfuratus. The sequence continues at coordinate 4,326 of WBNM01045819.1, forward strand.
CAGCCACCCCTGGAACTTTTTCACTCTACTTTGACCCCTCAGCCTCCATCATTACCAAACAATGCAGTTAAATGATGTTTCCAAATAAGCAACTAAATAGGGGAAAAGAAGGACTGACAGAAGTGTAAACATGGAAAAGTACAAGCTTTGTGAAAATGAGGAACTGGAGCAACAAAGATGTTTGGAGTATGTCCTCACCAGTGATTCCTGGCCAGCACACATGGCCACCACCCCACCAGCATGTGCACAGCCAGTCTGTTGGCACTTCTACAGCCTGGGCTGCCTCTACACCTGTGGAGCACCATGGCTGAAGCAGCCTGGGGTTGATGTGATCTTGGGCACCAAGGACCCAAATCCACCAGAAAGCAGGACTGCTTCTACAGTTACTTTGAAACACACCAGTCCCCTGCCTTCTCAGGGTTCTGCTGTGCTTTGTTAGATGTGGTGAGCCCAGAGGTCTATTACCACCAAGGGACACCTTAGATTCAGACAACAACTACCAAACCACATGTTGCTTGGGGAGATATTTCCTCCTCCTGCAGCAATAGGAACTCAGAGGTGACGAACACCTCAGGTCTCTGCCCACCAGCAGCCAGCTGGAATGCAACCACACCCCATTAAGAGGAATGAGGAGAGAAGTCACAAAGGTTGGAGAGCAGGTGTCCTCATCAAGTTGTTCACGTGTACCTGCCCCAGATGTACAGTGGTGAGAATGCAGGACATGGCAACACCCAGGAGATGTACACTGAAGCCATCATCCCTTTGCAAAAGCTGTGTCCCTTCCCTCCATCCTTCCACCATGCGGCACACCTAACCTACCACAAACCCTGTGAGCTGCTCTCCTGGGGCAAACCATCCCAGAGAGACAGCCAGGGAGCAAATGAGGTCAATCATAGAATTGCTTTGGTTGGAAAAGGCCTCTAAGATCATCAAGTGCAACCACTGACCTAACACCACAACAGCCATTAAACCATGTCCTGAAGTGCCATGTCTACATGTTTTTCTAACATCTCCAGGGACAGTGACTCCACCACCTCCCTGGGCACCCTGTTCCAGTTCCTGTCCATTCTTTCAGGGAAGAAATTTTTCCCAAAATAGCCTGATCTAGTGTGAGGTGTCCCTGCCCATGGCAGGGGCTTTGGAACTAAATGATCCTTGTGGTCCCTTTCAACCCTGACCGATTCTATGGTTCTGTGAAATGTACAACCTAAACCTCCCTCGGCACAACTTGAGGCTGTTTCATCTCATTCTATCAGTTGTTCTTTGGAGAGGAGACCGACCCTCACCTCCCTACAACCTCCCTTTAGGTGGTTTTAGAAAGCAATGAGATCTCCCCCACCAGCCTCCTCTTCTCTAGACTAAACAACCTCAGTTTCCTGAGCCCCTCCTCATAAGACTCATTCTCCAGACAATGAACAAAATACATTTGAAGGGTCAAGATATGAGAGGTTAAAAGTAGCAGACTCCAAAAAACAAGGGCTTAGGCTTCAAAACAACCCCAACACACAATTTCAGGAAAATTTCTGGAGGCTTTTATTATCTCTAACACTCCAAGCACCATGGCTTTAATGAGCCTGTACAACCCAAGTGCTGAAAACAGCCTTTGCTAGAGAGAGAGCTGGCCGTGAGTCACTCGCTCCAAGCGGGCACCAGCCCACGGCTGCCGGCAAACAAACACCACACAAACACTGATAACGCTTGCGCAAGGCAGCGACCGCAGGACCTTTCAGCAGCTAGAACTAATCTATTTCCACCACCACGCCGCATTACTTCAGAGACAAAGTGAAGGATTTTTTGGGGTTGGGATTTTTGTTTTGTTTTTCCCTGCTAATTAACATTTGTTAGCGCACAAAATGCCGGAGCCGGTGCCAACAGGACATACCTAGATAGAGCCTAATATTAGATTTCACAAAAGCATTCATCCTGTCTAAACAAACATCCTCCAGACAATATCAACCTTCAAATCTTTGCCCAAACAGATGGTCGTGCAGCGGGCACGGCTCGGCATCGTTTCCCAGGATGGAGCCAAAGCCTCTGCATCTATGACCATCCCCACGCTCCAGTTAGCATTGACAGGAAAACACACTGGTATTTTAGGAAGCTTTGCCTAAAACTCAGCTTGGAGTTTAAAACCGCCTCGGTCATTATGTGCCTTTAGCAGAGGTTTCGTTTCAGGTTTCTTCCTCCAGCTTTATTGCGGTGCAAAGTTACCCAGGACAAAGCCCTACTTTTAACAGCCAAGAAAATCTGTTGGCAAATGATCTACGATGTTGCTCAACCAGCAATGGGGTTTGGGTCCGGCCGGCGAGGTGAGCAGCTGAAAGGGGAAAGCTGAGTTTTTTAACAATTTGTTATACACAGTAGCAAGAAAAACAGGAAGTGGGTGTTTATTAGCAGTTTCCAAATATACCAGCCAAAATAAAACTCCCCGTGCAGCCTGAGGTATTCAAAATACAGCCACGACCAGAATTCCTCAGATTGTAAGAGGGTAATTAATCACAAGTGGTGTTCTCAGACCAGTGATTTGGAAACTTCCCTTTTTTATGGAAGATCTGGATCAAGAGCAAACTTCAAAGTGCGGCTAATTGATCGGAGATTCATTGCGTCTGGTCGATAAAGCAAAAAAAGAAAATCTCCTCCTGGCCAAGCCAGGGCTAAGGGTTTGCATTCATTACGCCCTGACAGCCCCATAAAGCACATTAAAAAGCCATTTTTCAGGGAACGCCGTCGCGCTGACCTGTCCCAACATAAAAGCTGTTCATACGAGGCGCAGACTCTTGCTTCCTCATAATCAGTGTATTGCGCCCAACAGCCAGCACTGTTATTCCAGGCTTGTTGCTCAGGAATGTGAGCATATCTTGGAGACTGATTCATAAGAGGAAGAGAGCAGCCCACTTCTGGGCCAGCTTCATATGCTTGATTCAGAAGTGAAATTTCCGAATTCTGTTTAGGTTCAGCCAAGTTCTTAACTCTGCTAGAGTCGGGCCAGCAGCTTGCAATGAACAGCTCAGCCACCACATGAACTCTGTTGGGTTTTTTTTCACCTACTTCTTCTTAATTTGTCTGAAACTAGTGGGATTTAGCAACTCTTTTTCCTAAGAGCTCTATGAATGCCAGAGGACAGCCCTTCCTGCCTGAAACACTGGCAAAGGTTGCCCAGGGAGGTTNGCAGCCAGCATTCATTGCAAGATTTGCAGTTTAACCTGTTCCATTTCTCACCTAAGTCATCTGGCCCTTTTTATTTTCTTATCCTCCAGTGAAGCATCCATGGAATGGCTTGAGTTGGAAGGGACTTTAAAGCTCACCTAGTTCAAATTGCCCTGTCATGGGCAGGGACACCTCCCACTAGACCAGGTTGCTCAAAGCCTCATCTACACTCATCAAAATACAATTCACAACCACACTCCAAATCCACAAGCCTTCTGCTTTCAAAGATATTTTCCCCGCATCTGCTCACCCAGCATATGCTATGGATGCTTCTCAGCACTGGGTGGGACACCATACTCTTGCTGGTCTCACACAATATCCTACTATCTGCTCTCAGGGCTGATATTATGACCAGCAGGTTGAAAGAGGAGATTCCCCCCACTTATTCCACACTGCTGAGACCCACCTGTAGTGATAGGTTCAGCTCTGGAGTCCTCAGCACAGGAGAGACATGGACCTGCTGGAGTTGGACCAGAGGAGGCCACAGCAATGATGGAAAGGCTGGAATCTCTCTGCAGGCTGAGAGGGTTGGAGAAGAAAATGCTCCAGGGAGAGCTTCTGGTGGATTTTCAGTACTTCAAGGGGCTGATAAGAAAGATGGGGACAGACTTTTGAGCAGGGCCTGTTGTGACAGAACAAGGGGTGATAGGTTCAGACTAGAGAGGAGGAAGAAATGAAATTTTTGGCACTGGGAATGGTGAAATCCTAGCCCAGGCTACCTGAAAGTAGATGACTCCATCTCTAGAATCTTTCCAGGTCAGGTTGTTTGCTGCTGTGAGAACCCTGCCCTAGTTGCAGATGTCTCTGCAGACAGCAGGGGCTTGAACTACATGACTTCTGCAGGTCCCTTCCCACCCAAACCATTCTGTATCAGGGGTAGTAGAGGCATGGTAGGAGGCACAGCCATGGGCCAAGAAAAGCAGCTGGCTTTTCACAGGGTTATTTTTCATGACAAGCTGGAATAGCATTGATGGGTATGGAGTTTGGATAAAGCAGAGAATGATTTTCTCTATTGACTGTCACAAATTCCGTGGCCGAACGTGAAAAGGTCACTTGCATAAAGCAGAGCTTTGCATCTGTGCCTCTGCTTTGTTTTGCAGGGTAGCCTGAGAAGTCACTAGCCAAAAAAGTACAGAAGTGACACCTCCTCCAGCCCGAGACCATCATTTGCACCACCAGAGGTGCAAACCACCAATTGCTCAGAGAACAAACTCTCGTTTCAGCTGCCCCCACGCAGGAGGTGAGTCCCAGCTCCCTCCCAGGAGAGCCCCTGGGGTCAAAGTCTGGGAGAAGATCTCCATCCTGCTGCGGAGGCAGAAGTCCCAGCCGGAGGGTGGGATGGGGAGTGCTTGGATCACACCCCAAACCCTTCCAAAGCCAAGACTTCCCACTTCAAACCCTGTCAAAACACAGACGGAGCGGACGCATCCAATTTATTCTCAATAGGTTTTGCAGACTTTCGTTTTCCTGTGCTGCTTTCCTGGAATCAAAGCAGAAGTCTCTCAGCTGCCAGATCATCAAAACCTCTGATAAAGATTTGATCCTAAATGCAGGCTGTGATTTTTATTTATTTCCTCCCCCCCCACCCCACCCCGGGCAAGTTGTCCTCTGTTGTTCTTCACCTGTGTCATCTGCTCTCAACTAGGGCAGCCCATTGCTGCCAACAGGAAAGATCACCAAGAACAAACCCTTTTACAAGGGATTAAATTTCATCTAAAAGCATGTAATTCCACATAGCCAGAAGCAGTTTCTAATCTTCATATGTAGGAACTTACAAGGCAAGGAATTCAAAGCCACCGGATTAAATGAAAAATGTGAATGAAAAGCTACATGCTGATACTCAGCTGACCTAGGCAAGTTACTGTACATTTTTCAAAGTTTTAAATTACCACTAATGGAAAATGTGGGGAGTAAGTCTGAAGTGTTTCTCTATATCATTACTTTAAAAAAAAACAGCAAAAAAAAAAAAAAGGCCAAAACAATGAATGAATACTCACAGAGAAGCCCCCGACACTTTCCAACACGGTTGGCCTCACTTTGCTCTTACTGTATAGATCAGCAGGTACCATTGGATCAGATTAAGACCAGCTGCTTGCTCCTAGTAAAGGAATTTCCCAAAAAGGTAAAATATGATTCAAGCTTCACAACCTGGATACTTGGAAAGAATAACAAAAAAACCCCAACAAAACCCAACTGTGCTCAGGACTGTAAAACAACACCCCCCCACCCCCCCCCCCCAAAAAGAAAAAAGGCAGAGAAAAGGACATTATAAAGCATTTAAGGGCTTTGGTTTCAATTATTTTATATTAAGGGATAGGTAAGCTTCAATTGCTCAGACTCTTTAAAAAAAATAAAAGGGATTGTAAATAAAATTGGAAACAGATATACAAGGGCCAAGTTCCCACAGGTGCATTTTCTTCCTGGGGAAATACCCGTGTGAATTTCCAGTTTCCCATCATGTAAGGGGAGACAATAAATTGTGAAGTTACCCTGTTTGCCTTCGGACTTTGCCGCAGAAGAAGTAACCTCCTGTCTTGTTTAGAGTATCCCAGTGTCCCTCTGCGTGTCTCCCCCCAAAGCAAAGGTTTGTGCTGCCTGCTGGGGCTCACTGCCAGATCAAAGCTTTGGGCCACTCACAATAAAACAAGAGGGTAAAGCCCAAAGAATCAAAGAAACAAAGGAAAGGTTTAAGAGATAAGGATCGGCCTCAGATATGATATTTCACCCAGAGCAGATCCGGTGCAGAAGTTCAATTCAAAGTTCATAAGACAAAAATATAAAGAGATCAGCTTTAAGGTTTTGTTGCTCTATATCTGCCCGGGCTCTTGGTGATATTCCCATCTTCCAGGCAACAAAGACTTCACCTGTACTATGCAAAACCACAGAACTTATCTTCTCCTCCAGGCTATGCATCTACTCAAATATGTGTTTCAAACATTTCTCATATCCTCAACCAGCCCTAAACCAAACATCTCCAGGCACATCACACAAACAAGGTGTGAAGTTGTGGGGCAACCAGCAAAACCAGAAACTTGCTCCCTTCCTTGGGGAAAGGCACTTCTCCACTCACTGAAGCTCAGACCAAAGACAAAACCCAAGACCAAGAAAAAAGAAAGGGGAAAAAACTTTCATCTCTTGATTTCTCAGAGGTGCCAAACCTGGTGCATATTGTGTAGACTGGATAGGTTTAGATCATAGAATCATGGAATCATAGAATCAACAAGGTTGGAAGAGACCTCCAAGCTCATCCAGCCCAACCTATCACCAGCCCTACCCAATCAACCAGGCCATGGCACTAAGTGCCCCATACAGGCTTTGCTTGAACACCTCCAGGGACAGCGACTTCACCACCTCCCTGGGCAGTCCATTCCAATGCCGATCACTCTCTCTGTCAAGAACTTCCTCCTAATATCCAGCCTCTCCTGGCACACCTTGAGACTGTGTCCCCTTGTTCTGTATTTTCATGGAGAGTGGTCAGGCACTGAAATGAGCTGCCCAGGGAGGTGGTGGAGTCACCAACCCTGGGTGTGTTTAAGGGTAGTTTGGATGTGGTGCTTAGGGATATGGTTTGAGGTGAATCTTGTTGAGTAGGGTTATAGGTTGGAAGTGGTGATCCTGAGAGGCTTTTCCAACCTGGATATTTCTATGATTCTGTGTCAGCATTTACAGATAAAATGTTTTGGTTTACGTGGGGATGCTTAAGAGTCACTTGATTAAAGAATCTGTGAAGAATTTGGGAATGGGAGGTTGATCAGGTTGGTCCAGAGGAGGGCTCTGAGCTGGAGCAGCTGTCCTATGAGGACAGGCTACAAGAGTTGAGGCTCAGTAGTCTGGAGAAGAGAAGGTTTCAAGGAGACCTTATAGTAGCCCTGCCACAACAGCAGGACCATACAATCTAGCCCAGGTCACACAGAAGACATACAGCGAGGTCTTGAAAGGCTCCAGAGAAGGAGACTCCACAACCTCTCTGGGCAGCCTGTGCCAGTGCTCTGGGACCCTTACAGGAAAGAAGTTCCCTCTTGTGTTGAGCTGGAACCTTCTGTGCTGCAGCTTCCATCCATTGCTCCTTGTCCTATCCCAGGGAGCAAGTGAGCAGAGCCTGTCCCCCCACTCCTGACCCCCAGCCCTCAGATATTTAGAAACATTTCTTAAATCCCCTCTCAGTCTTCTCTTCTCCAGACTAAGCAGCCTCAGGTCCCTCAGCCTCTCCTCATCAGGCACTGCTCCAGTCCCCTCATCATCCTCACAGTCCTCCGCTGGACTCTCTCCAGCAGATCCCTGTCCCTCTTAAACTGGGGAGCCCCAAACTGAAGGCAGTACTCAAGATGAGGTCTCACCAGGGCACAGTAGAGGCAGAGGAGAACCTCCCTTGATCTGCTGGACACGCTCTTCTTAATGCACCCCAGGATCCCACTGGCTCTCTTGGCCACAAGGACACATTGCTGTCCCATAGGTGTTATCCACCAGCACTCCCAGGTCTTTCTCCATGGGGCTGCTCTCCAGCAGATCACTTCCCAATCTTTTGGATTGTAGATAGGGCTGTGGGGAAGAAAATCTTGAGACAAAAGATTTTGTTAAAATGCAAAAGAAAAAAAATAGAAGGTATAATTCTTAATTTTGGTGAGTCCTGTAGGCTTGTGGTTGAATCAAGCCAGTTGTGGCCTTCATCTACCTGGTCTAGTGGACAACATCCCTGCCAATCCCAGGGTGGGTTGGAAATAGATGATCTCTAAGGTCCCTCCCAATCTAAACCATTCTATAAATAAATTCATGAATGAAATAGGGGCTGCAGCTAGAGGAAATGGGTCAGGGTACAAACCAATATACTCCCTTACAGAGAAGCTTTTGTTATTAAAATTGCATTTGAAGTACAAAACCTGAATTCTAAGTACTGCAAATTTTTTACATACATCATCAGAGCTTGATGGGATCATAGTGTGAGTGCATCCAATGATAACGCAACCACAGCTGAGCTATGGACTTCTTGCAAAGCATGCTGCAGCTTAGCAGTGAAGTCACCCTGATGTCACCAAGGCATTTTCCAAACCAGCTGGATCCCATGATGCTTTCCCAGGCATTAGCATGGCTCTGGATTATCCCAGCGGGAAGGAATGTGGACCCCGAATGCCAATCCCTCCCAAAGGAGCCGGGTTGTGCTGATGGGGAGAACATGTTGAATGAAGAAAACCACGTGGCTGTCCCAATACTTTCTGCTTTGAAAGAGGCTTGTGAATAACTCACACAGTCCCCAAAGCCCTGGAGAATTAGAGGCAGCCCGAAACAGGAACACTAACCCTAGCACTGTTTATCTGATGCAGCACAAATACGTCAGCTGCAGAGTTTTATTCTGGCTGTGGGGGGATGGTGGCTCCCTGTCATCACCACCTACAAGCTGACCTATTGCGGGCCGTGGGGCTCTTTTTTATTGTGCCTCCAGAGATCACACACCTTCTGAAGTTTCCTTGCATGTTGTCTCACAAGGTGCTTTCACAACATCCACGCTGCAGATACATTAGCCAGCAACAGCCAAGCATAACTGCACTCTCATAAATCTTCTGGCAATTGGGAGGCCTCCCTGTGAGATAAAACAAGAACTGCGTCGTGGTGTCCTGATGGGATTTTTCTCTTTTTCTCTCTGTTTCTTTTTTTCTTTTTTTTTTTTTTTCTTTTTCCTCTTCTTCCCAATAGAGCAACCCTGTGAAATGACAATTGTGATGTGCTGGACAACAGTGCTTCCCCCGTGAAGCTGTGCCCAGGGCACTCCAGGATTTCAGTCCTTGCAAGTAGCAAGGTTAATGGTTGGGTTTGATGGTCTTAAAGATTTTATCCAACTAAAATAATTCAATGAGTCTGTGATTCTAAGGTGGTCCTCAAATGTATTAATGAGGAAATGCTTATTAATGGGGTGGGGGTGCAGGGAAGATCAGTACCTGGCACTTGTATGACAGGTTTTATGATTACCTTCTTAGAGGCAGGCAGAACAACTGTGCAGGTCCATAGAATTATAGAATCATAGATTCATAAAAATCATAGAATCAGTCAGGGTTGGAAAGGACCACAAGGATTATCTAGATCCAACCCCCCTGCCATGGGCAGGGACACCTCACACTACATCAGGCTGTCTAGAGTCTCGTCCAGCCTGGCTGTAAACACCCCCAGGGATGAAGCTTCCACCACCTCCCTGGGCAGCCCCTTTCAGGCTCTCACCAGCCTCATGGTGAAGAACTTCTTCCTAACATCCAGTCTGAATTGACCCAGGCTCAGTGAGTCTGGAAGCAGCATCAGGCTTCAGGTCAAGCTGTTAACATCTCTCATCTAACATGTGGGATCCCATTTAACATGTCCATCACATTACTGATTGTAAGTCATAGAATCATAGAATGGTAGGGTTGGAAGGGACCTCAAGGATCATCTAGTTCCAACCCCCTGCCATAGGCAGGGACACCTCCCACTAGCACAGCTCACTCAAGGCCTCGTCCAACCTGGCCTTGAACACCTCCAGGGAGGGAGCAGCCACAACCTCCCTGGGCAACCTGTTCCAGTGTCTTACCACCCTCACTGGAAAGAACTTCCTCCTGACATCCAGTCTAAATCTCCACTCTGTCAGTTTAAACCCATTGCCCCTTGTCTTATCTGCTGGGTCGTGTCAGCTTCTGCTGTCCAAAGCATCCTGTATCTGTTTAGAGCTGAGCCTGAGAGAGCTTCATCCCATCAGGAAAGAGCTGGGGCTGTGCATGGTAACCCAACCAACCTCTGGCAATTGGAAACCTGCACCACCGCTGGGACTTTGGTGCATTATGCTGAGGTGGCTGAAATTAGCTAAAACTCCTCACCATTACAGAACAGAATGAGACCTAGGGAACACATCTGCTGTGGGAGCTGAGGTTCTTCAGTCTTGAGAAAAGGAGGCTGAGGGAAGACCTTCTGGCTCTCTACAACTCCTGAAAGGAGGCTGGAGCAAGGTGGGGGTTGGTCTCTTCTCCCTGGAATCATGTGATAGAACAAAAGAAAATGGTCTCAAGTAGCACCAGGGGAGGTATAGACTGAATATTAGGAGGAAATTCCTCACTGAAAAGGGTTCTCAAACACTGGAACAGGCTCCCCAGGGAGGTGGCTGAATCCCTATACGTGGAGGTGTTTAAAGACAAAGAGATGTGTCACCAGCTGGGTGGTTGTTGTTGCTATTATTGTTATCACTATTACTAATATTCTTGCTATTGTTGTTGCTATTATAGTTATCACTATT
>WBNM01045820.1:3234-34935 GCA_013399055.1 Ramphastos sulfuratus
TGTGAAGAGTCAGCACCTAGAGCTGCTCAATAATCCCTGGCTTTTCCAACTTTCTTGGGCAAGTTTAATTACAGAAACCAACCCAGCATACATAGGCTTATAGGCCAGACAGCCATGTAAAGACACTCTGTGGGGGGACCTTCTGTGGGGAGAAGGGGGAATTATGCAACATGCTGTCATGAAAAGGGACATTTTACTATGGCACTTCGACCTCCTTTTGCTACAAGCAGTCAAGAGCTTCTGACAAATGAAAGGTGCTGCTGTTTGAATATCAGTAGTAGGAATTTATAACTAGTACCTTATTTGGGTAAACTGATGCCATTTCTCCCTCCAGAAGCTGTTGTTTCTTCTGCTCTGTAACCTAAATTCAAAAATGTCCATGGACCAGACACCACTCTGTGATTTAGGGCAAAGGACGACACCTAGATTAACAAAGAACAAATCATCTTAGAAGTGAGGCTTCTCTAGAAGCAATATAGCATGTTTTAAAATCTGGTTTTATTGTTTGCTAGAAGTTGCTAAATGCTCCTTTTGGTATACATCAGTCTCAACAAATAAACTTAAAATACATAGAAAAGCTACAATTATTTCCTTATGGGGAAAGGCCGAGAGACCTGGGACTTTTAGTCTGGAGAGGAGAAGACTGAGAGGGGATCTAATCAATGTCTATCAATAGCTGAGGGCTGGGGACCAGGAAGGGAGGGACAGGGACAGCCTCTGCTCACTTGTGTCCTGGCATAGGACAATGGGTAATGGATGGAAACTGCAGCACAGGAACTTCCACCACAACACAAGGAAGAACTTCTTGACTGTAAGGGTCCCAGAGCACTGGCACAGGCTGCACAGAGAGGTTGTGGAGTCTCCTTCTCTGGAGCCTTTCCAGCTCTGTCTGGATGTATTCCTGTACGACCCGTGCTGGATTCTATGGTCGTGCTCTGGCAGGGGGGTGGACTCAAGGACCTCCAGAGGTCCTTTCTGACACTTAATATCCAATGATCCTGTGAACTAGGAGGAATTAAAGTGAAGTCTTTATTATCCAGGTCCAATGTTAAGTACAGGACAGTCTAGAGTACAGCCTCATTTGGAGCTTTTGAAGGACTAAAGCATCATCTTGACTTAATGGTTTTTTGTTTGTTTGTTTGCATTAACTACAACAGTCTGGAATTTCTTTCTTTTTTTTCTGTCTTGCATTACATGGGTTGGCAGTGAAACTCTGAGGACCTCAGTGTGAGATGATGTCAGATATAGCCTGATGTACACCACTTAAATCAGCACAGAAAGCAGTGTGCATTTGCTCTGAAGGCGTTTACTGATTGCAAACACTTAATTAGGAAATGTGTTGGAATAATTTTCTTGTTAAGGTCATGTTCTTGTTACGTTTTACTTTATTTTTTTCTAGTATTTTAGTGCATTTTATTTTATTGGGTAACAAGTGAAAATGACCTCTATTGTATTTATCTGTTTTGTGGTTTGTTGGTTTTTTTTTTTACCTCTGCTCCAGGCTGACTTCATTTATTCTTTCTGTTTTTCTTCTTTAACTCCTTGTAAACACTTTAAATTCAGATTCAATACTGTTATTCAATTTCTGTTCATTGCACTATGAGCTTTTTTAATGTGCAGCTTACACTGAACTCATCTTGACAGTGGTGGGAATAAAGGAGATTTTAAAGGCAACAATTTCGTAGCAGTTGCTAAGCCCAAGCACTGCTGCTGCTCTGAAATCTTCTTCTTTCCAAATAATTCTGGTCCTGTAGATGTATTCATAGATAAAAGTTCCAGTTAGATCAAACTGGAGTCTCTCTCTTATCTCTCACTTATCTCTCTGAAGTAATGCACCAGCTATCATTTTTCATGTGGTTTTCTTTGAGACTGGCTAGGCTTTCCCCATCTACTTTATTTTTTTCTTTTCCCTTCCCCAGTGAAAATGGAAACACAGCTGAATCAGCTCAATAATTCTGGCATGTAGCTACACCTTTCCAGACGCGGATGTTTCTTTGCTGCCAGCAATGAGGTGTTCGTGTTTGCAGAGCTGGATTGCTCATTTAATAGCAGTGGTTTATTTGGTGGTTAGTGTAGGGGGTATAGCATGTTGAGGTACTCTTGTCATGATGTAAAACGTTGTAGTGTGTCACGTGCTGATCAGCAAAAGTTTGTATCCAAGAATATCCAACAGCAGAATGTATGGTTCTGGAGCACCCAACACAAGCANGTTCTTCGTTGTGACAGTCTCTGTGACAGAAGCAAATCCCTTTTCCACAAAACAAGACTGATCAAGTGGTGAGGACTTGGTCACATATTGTTTATCCATAGTAAGTGCAGAGTAGAATGACATGTTAGAACCAGGCTTGTTCATATAGTTGCTGATCAGCTGGTATCAGAATGCTTTTTTTAAGTTGGTACACTTAGGCCTTTAGCAGGTCTAAGGAGGTTCTCCTCCCCCTCTGGCCTGATGAGATCACACCTGGAATACTGTATCCAGTTTCGGGCTCCCCAGTTCTAGAAAGACAGGTATCTACTGGAAAGAGTCCAACAGAGCTGTAAGGTTGATTAAGGGACTTGAACATCTCTCCCATGAAGAAAGACTGAGAGAACTGGGACTGTTCAGACTGGAGAAGAGCAGAGAAGGCTGAGAGGAGGTCTTATTAATGTCTACAAATATCTGAGGTATGGACCTCAAGAGGAAGGGACCAGGCTCTTTTCAGTGGCACCTAGTAATAGGGCAAGGAATAATGGATGTAAGCCAGAACACAGGAAGTTCCACTTCAGCATGAGGAGCAGTTTCTTTACTGTGAGGGTGCTGGAGCACCAGAACAGGCTGCCCAGAAAGGTTGTGGAGTCTCCTTCTCTGGAGACTTTCAAAGCCAGACTAGATGTGTTTCTGTGTGGCCTGCCCTAGGTGACCCTGCTTTGGCAGAGGAGCTGGACTTGATCTCTGGAGGTCCCTTTTAACCCCTAACATTTTATGAATCTCTGAATCTCCATGCCTTAACCCACCACTACAAAAACAGCAATATTTACACTTGGTCAGCTTCTAGAGGAAATGCACAGCTGATAATGTTGTAGGCCCACAGGCAAATGGGGTCATGGTTTACAGTCCCTGCAGATTTTCACTAAAATGACAGAGAATGAAATGGAGCACCCCAAGGTGCAGCTGTATTGGCTTGTCCCAGCCATGTATGAAAGTGATCAATGTAAGCATGATGCTAAAAACATCATAGGTGCTCAACATCCCAGGTGAGATTGCAGGAGGCACCAGAGCTCTTAACTTGTGTTATCTGAGCTCTGCTAGTTAATGACTGGAGCGGTGTGAGACTGGGGAAAGCATAAAAAGTATGTCTAGGATTTCTTTCTAGAAAGTAACTTACTTAAGTTTTCTCTGAAGACCTAGAGGTGCATAAAAGTGGATTAAAAGCTGGTCGAGTATACTCTTTCATCCTCTCATCCCCCATGAAGTTCCAACTCAACTTACAAACTCTTAATCCTTCTGACTGAGGGAATTTATGGTGCAACCACTAAGATATGAGGGATTTAGAAGGGCTGGGCCTTAATGAGGATTCCTATTCCTACAGTGCGTGACTTCAGTGTATGAACAGGTCCATGTTTGTAATCCTTATGCAAGTATACATCTATGTATGAAATCATCCCCCTGTGGACACAGGGAGAGCTGCTTCCAAGGGTGAAATACTACCTGTGCTGACAAAAAAAGAAACTGAAATATTCCAGAATTACAAAACACTGTGCTCTTTGTTTCAGTACTTGGGAAGCTGTTGGAAGCTGGGAGTTGAACTCCTTGCAAGCTTCAGTCATGAGAAGCCAAAACAAAGTCTGATCCCCTTCTCTTCTTGTTCCACTGTTATTGTACCATAAGGCCCTTTGAGCTCCCTGACACACTGAAGCATCTTCTCTGCCCTGTCAAGGTGACAGCATCATTACTCGAAACGAATTCACTTCCCATAAGATATTCAAAGGATATCCAGTTCATTCAAATGTACCAGATTTAAATGTATCTTAATTTATGACTGTGTTCTAATCACCAGAAGATGATGAATATAATTAAAGATAATGAATGGCCCCATTAGTCTTTTGCTTGCTGTGATAATTCCTTCAGACAGACACTTCCTTTGTCTCTGTATGGTGTGGAAAGATGCCTAAGCAAGGGAAACTTCTGTTGCAGCTTCTCCTCACCCTGGGGTTTAAGAGTTATATTTAATGGTAAGGCTGAGAGCAAAAAAGAAAGAAGGAGCAGACCTCTACGCTGTAGGCAGCCTCATCTAGTTAAGGATGTTCCTGCTTACTGCAGAGGAGGTTGGACTAGATGACCTTTGGAGGTCTCAGACCATTCAATGATTCTGTGATTCTATGAAGAGTATGCAAGTAACTGCTGAAGATGGAGGTAGAAAGATCTGGTCATACCTATAAAATTTTGTGGGTCCCACATGGAAATCTTGAAGCTTTCCCATCATATGCTAGTACTTGCACCTCACACTTTCTCAGCTCCACTTTTTTATCTTTGATTTTACATACATCACAGAAAATATCCACTATTCCTCCTTTACCTTCTAGCTATTCCAGACTGGCTCAAGACTCTGCAATCCATTTGTTAAGGACATGGGTTTTCCACCTCTCCTCTGGCTACTGAATAAGCCTGGCACTGTAAAGCTTACACACTTCAACAGCATTGCAGCCTTCTGCTGACAGGCCTGTGGACAATTGAATCAGGATTGTCAGGACTATTCCTGTTAGGCTGCACTATACAAACCAAATCTATACCCTGATCTACCTCCTTCACAATGAAGAGATGAAGGCAAAAAGAAAACAACAATGTTTTGTTTGGTGGGAAATGGTGAGGTGGTAAACACAGTTATAGAGTAGAAGTTTCTTGTTTGGGGAGTTTGTTGAGCACTGAACTGGAAGTTGCTTCTCAGCACTGTCTGTAAGTTTCATAATTTTGGTCTGTCATGACCTACATTAATGAAAACAGAAAATAGGACTGCTCTGGAAGGACTCACTTGAAGGAGGATGGTGGCAGTAGAATCTCAGACATCCTCCCAGGCTTTGCCTCCATCTGGCAGCAGTTCCAGTTCACCAGAGCAATGATCACGAGTTGTCACTTTTTGACTTGGAATACTTTTATGAGACCAGATTGAAACCTTCCAGGGAGGATTTCCACCCTCTCTGTGCCTTCCTCTTAACATCTCACTCTGAATGGGCTTTAAGTTTCTCTGGACACCGAGAAAGGCAAAAAGATGCCACTAAAAGCCTTTCAAAATTTTCCAGATTGCTCAGGGGTTGGGGCCTGTCTGACCAGCATGATGCAAAGGAATGTCAGACTGTGCACTGCATAATTGTGTCTGCTGGGGCTGCCCTTCCTCACTTTCACCAGGCTCTTGAAACTCATTTACTGGGCTGCAGCTCTCTTCCAAAACACAGCCATGAGAAAGAAAATGTCACCTTCGTAGAGTGCCTGAGACCAGAACATTTCTGCACCAAATAAGAACTACTCTAGGCCAGAGAGCAGAAGATGCTGCTAATCTCCGTGTTTTGACAATATCCCTTCTGGGATGTGCTTAGCAGATGTTTATGTCTTAAACCTGTCAGCTGTGGTGATGTGATGCTTCAAATCTTTCAAGGCCCAGCAGGAAAATTTAATGCCTTCGATGAAGGGATGTCAAGCTTGTTCTCCTGGCTCAGAGATATCAGATGTGCTGTGAAACCCAGAGCTTCAGCAATATGACTCCCAGCTTTTGGTCTGGCAATTTCTTCTTATTAATGTCTGCTTAACATTATCAAACACATAGGAGATACCTGTTCCTGTAATCCTGCTGAAATCACACACTGAAATCCTGTTAACATCGAGGCAGCAGGGTTGATCTCAGAGCAGTGGATATTATAGAATCATTGAATGGTCTGGGTTGGAAGGGTCATCCATAGATCATCCAGTCCAATCCCCCCTGCAGTCAGCAGAGACATCCTTCACTGGATCAGGTTGCCCAGAGCCCTGTTGAGCCTCACCTTGAATATCTCCAGGGATAGGGCCCCAACCACCTTCCTGGGCAACCTGTGTTCCATTGCCCTCATTGTGCAGAACCTGTTCCTAACATCCAATCTAAATCTGCTCTGCTCTAGTTTGAAGCCATTGCCCTCGTCCTGTCCCTGCAGACCTTTGCAAACAGTCTGTCTCTATCCTTCTTGTTGCCCCGTTCAGGTACTGGCAGGCTGCTATGAGGTCTCCCTGGAACCTTCTCTTCTCCAGGCTGAACAATCCCAGCTCCCTCAACCCGTCCTCATAGCAGAGCTGCTCCAACCCCCTGCTCATTTTCATGGCCTCTTCTGGACCCACTCCATTGCATCCATATTCTTCCTGTGTTGAGGGGTCCAGAGCTGGATACAGTATTCCAAGTGAGGTCTCACCAGAGCAGAATAAAGTGGCAGAATTCCCTCTCTTGATCTGAGCTATCAACTGAGTTACAATTTGAATTAAATTCTCCAAACAAAAGCTAGAAAGTGTTGCAGTTCTGTCCATCCTGTTCTTCAAAGGTGAATTTCGAGTGTGACTGTCTTTAACAAATGTCAAACATTCTATCCATCACAGGTGATGTTATTTTAGTGTGCCACAGATCTAAGACTGTAGACTAGTCAGAAAGCTACATCCGTGTCTCTGAGGACAGCTACTGATGTGTGAGCTCAGGAAGAGGGAAAGCAAGGAAAAAGAAATGGTAGTGAGAAGTGAGGCAGCAGCAGGAAAGAACAGCTTAATAGTGATCTGGAATGCCACCTCCCTGCCTTCTACAGGTTTTGTTCTCTATGTGCTAATGTTTTTGAGGCACGGAGATCTCAGCTATCAGTTGCATTTTCAGAGGAACAAAACTCTTTGTGAAGTTAGCTCTTGCTGAATAATTTCACTAAAAAATAAATGGAGGTTTGTTGGTTTTTTTTCAAGTGACAAAACATTTAATTTCTATTCTTAAAGAGGAAAAAGATTCTTTATGTGGCAACCTGTTTTTCTTATTTTTTTTTAATTACCTGAGTTTTAAAAAATAAGGTTAAAAAAAAATTAACAACTTCAAATTGCAATTTAAATCAAAGTAGAAATAAAAACATCTGACAAAAATAAAAGGAGGGTGGAGTGAGTGTTGGGCTTGCTGATGAGCTCTCCTACTGGCAGAGCTGAGGTCACTTGCCACAGCTGCTCATGGTCTCTGGGAAGCTCAGCAGGGCTTGCCAACAAATTTCTGTACAATGCAAGAATGAGCATTTTTCTCTAGGAATAACTGCCCAGAGAATTGTCAGGACCATTTGCTTCTCATGCACAGCTGAAGTTCACTCCTGGAGCATCTTCCTTCTGCAGAGATGCCAGAAGTGGGGGCCTGGCTTGCAGCATGGTGCCCCATTTTCCAGCCTTGCCTGCTCTACTCTTCAACCATCCTGACAGTTGATTAATGCCTCAGCTGTGGAGTGACAATTCTGCTTCACACCTTCATCCATCATCCCTGCACCATTTCCTAGGGGCCTCAGGACCCTGGCAAATTGTCACATAACCTAGTGAGGACTTGCTGTTCCTCCAGTTGTCTGTCTGAACAAATGCCCTGGTTTTCAGAAGTTGCAAGAGGGAGGAAATGAAAGGGCTGTAAAACAGCTCCGATGCCTGCCTTAAGACAAGGAGATTGGTGTGATTCAGATAGGTGACTAAACTCACATTTGAAGGCTTTTATCCTGCCCATGTCCCTAGAAAAGTTACCTGGGAGTCTAGAGTCCAGTTGCTGACTTGCAAAGGATGAGGAGGGTTTGAAATTGTTTTGCAGAACTGTGACTGGACTAGGAGATAGATGTCAAAATTGAATCTTGATGCAGAACCTCCCTCCTCTTTCAGACTTTTAGGGGTAACAGAAAAAATTGTTTTTACTATGTCTCACTGGCCCATTGTAAGATAAGCGTGAGGGAGAGCAATTGGTCTTCACAGCAATTGGAGCTGGAAAATGAGACCCATTCACTGCAGGGGAGCCCCAACAAGGCAGGGCTCTTTGCTCATGATGTGGGACCAGCTGTAAGCTCCTCTGAGCTGCTCAGGCTCTGCCTCATTTGCCTGTCTGTGCTAAAGGATAAGCAGTTGTTAAGGTCTGCCTGCTGTGGTTTTTTTTGGTTTTTTTTAACCTTAAAAACAAAGGAGGCTTCCTTGATACTCTTCACAATGTCATATAACCATTTCATATAGAAGTGCTACTCTTGCTTACTGAGATAGCAAGATGAAATCCAGTCGAGAGACATTTATCTTTTTGCCTTTTGGGCAGAGATGTGTGGATGATTGTTCAGCTGCTTTTGTTCTGAACCAGCAAGGACCACTTGAAGGAGGGAACAAGAACAAAGTAACAAGAGACGCTGGTGCTGAGCAGGTAGCAGACAAGAGAGTTGCCTGCCTGGGTGACAATTTCCCAGGGGCCAAGCAAGTACAGAGGAGGCCACGACTATAAATGTGGCTTGTCCTCAGTGTAAGTGCCTCACACAAACCTGTTCTTTGTCACAGAACCAACTCAAGCACAACACAAGTTTGTGTCACTTAGTACCATAGAGCTTAGGGACCCATCAGATTCCTACTGTCTGGTACTGGTGAGGAGCTGCTTCTCCATATCTGCTCCCTCCTGAGCAGAGCAGTGCCTGAGCTCAGCTGCCATGTAGCCTGTTCCCAGCTTCAACATGTGGTTATGAGGGAGGAATATAAGAAGTAAAAAAAGTTGGGAAAACATGGATTGCTTTACAAAATGAAAAGACACGTTAATTTTTTTCTGGTTTATAGCTACAACTACTAAATTATCTCCTGTACAAACAATTCAGCTGGTTGGTTAAAAAGGAATCAGTGCAGGTACACAGATGGGTGAAGACCAGAGACCTCCTGGCAGATACAGCTTTAAATGCATGCAGGAGCAAGTGACCAGAGCCACTGAGGCATCCTGTACTGCCCACAATCACAGAATGTCAGGGGTCGGAAGGGGCCTCCAGAGATGATCAGGTCCAACCGCCCTGCCAGAGCAGGATCACCCAGGGCAGGCCACACAGGAACATGTCCAGGCTGGCTTTGAAAGTCTCTAGAGAAGGAGACTTCGTAATCTCTCTGGGGAGCCTGTTCCAGGGATCTAGCACCCTCACAATAAAGAAGTTTCTCCTCATGTTGAGGAAGGCCTGAAGCTGGTTTCAACCATCTAGACAGACGGTGCAGTCCTAAATCCAAACTGCTACATGGTGATGAGTCACAATTTGCTTACAATATCCAGGACTCAGGCATTGAGTCTTCTCTGGGACAGATTCGAGGGAACAAGAATGTTCTATGTACATATAGACCTGGTTTAGATGCTTTTCAAAACCACATGTAACATTTTTAAATTGATCTTGGTAACTGCCAAGTGTTCTGACACCCTTCTCCTGTTCAGGGAATGCTTGTGATCATGGACCTGGAATAGGTCAGCAGTGAGACACGAATTAATTACATCAGGTGTTTATCTTCCTCAGGGTGTTATGTGGTGGCCTGGACTGTGACCATATATATGTGCCAGCCAAACGTGAGGTCTATGCAAAGGCTGGACTTTGGGGTGTCTGCCTGTCTGGGAGGGGTTTAGATCTGGGGTTTACCCAGGAGTATTGCTGGAAGAATAGGACAAATAGTGTCTTTACTGTTTTTATCACTCAGGGTTGTGATTCAGCTAAAAGCCTTCTGGCAGGGCTGGTTGGGAAAAGACAATTCTGTATGGGTTTGGTGGATTGTGCCTGCAGACATTGCTATCTGATTAAAGCCAAACTTCAGCTCCCACTGGGAAGCTTTTAGCTTCCATTGCAGTATGGTTTATTGATTTTGTTTAGTTCTGTACTTTAAAACCCTGAAGTGAGCCAGTGAAGACTCATGGCATCTCCAAGACCTACTGGTGCTGTGCCTCCCACACACGCAGTCAACATCTGAGGGAGTTTGCAGGAAAGGAGAGGAGCCCATCTATTCCACCTGTGACCAGTATTCATCTGGGGAGACCTCCCACATGGGGGAGATGTACTGTGAATAAATAAGAAAAAAATCCAGCACCACTTTTAGGTTTGGTCTGGAGAGCAGAACAGACTTTTTTGCAAAGTTTATACCTTCCCTCTGGCTTCTGTCTGGAAACTCCCCAAGGCAGATGAGGTCTAGAAGGGCAGGTGTGGAGCCAATGGGAAAAGTTAAGTCTTAGTCACCCCACTTGAGCACGGGCTCAGAGCATCTTCTCTTACCTTCAGCCAGCTCCCCTGTACTGCCTGTCTGCTGCATCTCTGGGCCTTGCAGCACTGCCAGTACCAGTCTGAGTGAAATCTTTGCCAGGGTGTGGATTGCTTCTAGTGACACAAACTGCTACTTTTGGCTGTCAGAACAAGCTGGATATTCCTCTAGGCTGAGGACCTTCCTCTCTGATTGCCCCTGCAGGGGAGGATATGGCTGTATCTTTCTCATTAGCCTACAGCTGCCTGCAGAGGAGAGCCTTGGGGGTGGCAATCCCAGCACCACCACCTTTACACCTTCCTTTCCTCACTCCTGAGTCATCCTCTTTTATGTGGGCAGCACATCCAAAAGCAACTGTTGGGTGGGAAAGTTTCCTTAGTAGGTCATTAGCTCCCCAATGGGCAGGTTTGTTTCAGGATACATCCAGCATGTTCCTCACCTTTTATTAGTGGAAGTGTCAACAAAGCTGCAGGCAACAGCTGGAGAAGGCAAAAGCAATTTGATTCTTTCATTAAAAAAAAAGCAACTTTTGTCCTTTTCTCAGCCTGTGCCCTACATTTTCTCTTTCTTACTTTAATAACAAGGGTGACATTTTGAGGCCTTTGGAATTCCTCCAGTCACTGTCCTCACTTTATACTTCAACAGTTTTCTGAAACAAATGAAAGCTCTAGAGCCAACTGCATGTCTGAGAGGGGGTGTCACCTGCATACCAGAGTAGAGCTGAGGTATCTCTCCTTTTGCTGGAATTGGTGCAGTTCACCTTTGCTCAGAAACACAGCTGGGCAGCTAAATGTGCGTGGTAGGTTATGGTGATTCTTTAGCTCTATTTTAAGGGAATGCAGAAATATCCTTCTCTCTGATGCCAGTTAGGTTTTGGGTGTATAATGGGACTTTCTAGAGCTGTTACGCTCTGCATGTTCGCTCCGGGGCTCAAAGGGGAAACAAACAGCTGCGGTCCACCTAGAAAGAGAAAGCAGTACTGAGGCCTCCAACCAATTCCTCTTCCTCTGCAGGAAAGCTTGCTGATGCCCTGTGCTCCTTTCATCAGACCTAGGGCTGACAAACATTGTTGCTGGGTTTGTTGTTGCTGTCATTTCTGTTTTATGTTTTAGATTCAGAAGGCAAACTTGATTTAAATTGGCTGCGGTCACAGGTAAGCAAAGCTAATGAGCAGGATTTTATCTGCATTGAAGTAAAGAATTCAATAATTTTCAAATATCTTTGCCTGTGAATCACTTTGCATCTGTCCAGCCAGGGATGATATTTCAAATGTTAACTAAACAAGTCAAAACATGTGTGTGAGCACA
The DNA here is from genome assembly GCA_013399055.1 of Ramphastos sulfuratus. NCBI lineage: Eukaryota > Metazoa > Chordata > Aves > Piciformes > Ramphastidae > Ramphastos > Ramphastos sulfuratus. The sequence continues at coordinate 14,773 of WBNM01045820.1, forward strand.
CTGAGCAGGACTCACATGGGAGCAGATGCCATCTGGAATCACAGGTGCTCTCACAGCCAGAAGAGGCAGAACGATGCTGCTAAACAGGAGAGGTGCACAAGTGAGCCATAGGAAGCTCTTGAACAGCAGTATGGAGATGGCTCCTCAGCTTTTCCATCCTGTGACCAACCCTCTCTCCCCTTTGCTCTCTCTGTGCTGCACATCGTGTTCCAGGGCCAGGTCACAGGCACTGATCCGTGCCTGTACGCATGTGATGAGCTTGCTGGTGTGGGGTGATCTAACACAGGTCTGTCTTCTTGTGTAGACAACTAACAGGGTAGATGTTACAGCTTTTCATTTCACCAATGGACACTTCTACTGCTTGGATTTTGGAAGTAATTCCACATGCTGGGACTGTTTAGTCTGGAGAAGAGAAGACTGAGAGGAGATCTGATTGATGTATACAAATATCTGAGGGGTGGGTGTCAAGTGGAAGTGGCCAGTCTCTTTTGGATGGTCAGCAACAATAAGACAAGGAGCAACAGCTACAAATTGAAGCAGAGAAAGTTTCACCACAACATGAGGAAAAACTTCTTTACAGTGAGGGTGACAAAGCCCTGGAGCAGGCTGGCCAGAGCGGTTGTGGAGTCTCCTTCGCTGGAGATTTTCAAAACCCACTGGGATGTGTTCCTGTGTGGACTATCCTAGGGGATCCTGCCTTGGCAGGGAGGTTGGACTCAATTTATACAAACCTCGATGATCTCTGGAGGTCCTTTCCAGCCTTTAAAGTTCTGTGATTCTATGCTGGCAGCAGAGGCAGGCAGCCCCTGGGCAGAGTGCCTGCATGGGTCTGCAGCTCAGAGCATCTCAGTTTGAATGGGCAGGACAGGGAGCATATGGTGAGCTGGCAATGGGAGCTCGCTGGTTATCTGAAGACACTTTCATGTCCAGCCACCACGTGGCAGAAAAGACAGCTGTGCACCTCCAGTGTTGTGCTGCAAACAGCATCCTTTAACAAAGGTGTTTGCCGTGCACAAACCACAAAAAGACAGCGAGTCCAGGCTGAATTTGTCCTCTCTGTAACTGTTCCAACGAGCCCTAACATCAGACTCCCCTGGTTTATTTTCAAGTCTGGATTTCTGGGTCTGTTCCCATCCCTAACTAGTTCTTGCCTGTCTGTGTTGTAACCTGTGTTGTTCTGCCTTCCATGTGCCTTGTTTGCTAGCATGGGTGAAAGATAACCAAGTGGGAGCATCATTACACAAAAGAGCCTTGGTGGAAAAATACCACACTTAAGTTGAGAGCATTATCCCCACTTAGAAAATACTTGGAGAAGTGACAGCACATGCTCTTCTGTCATTAAAACAAAAAGCTCTATTTCAAAAGCCTTTCTTCCCCCCCAAGGATATTATGCAGATACTGCTAGCCTAACTGGAATGCGAGGTGGAAGAACAGCTGAACAGAGTAGCTGCCACCAAGAGAGGTGGGAGCGGGTGACAGATTTCAGTGGGATGCATTCAAGGAGAAAGGCATTGATGCAATTTGCCAGAGACATCCTGGAGACAGTTAATAAGCATACAGAAAGCTCCCCTTGCTGCAGAAATAAATCAGTACAGAGCAAGGTGAGATCTCGGAGGGTGCCTTGGCATGGCTCTTCTCTGCCAGAGCTGTCCTACCCTCTTGCTGGATTTGGATTTTGCTGGCTCATTGGAGCAGGTTTCTTGTCTCCTTTGTATATCCTCTGCTCTCAAGGGAAAAGAGGAGGGAGCATATGGGCAGAACAGTCCTGAAGGAAGATCCTGAGGCAGAGCCAAGCCTGCTCTTTGTTCATAAATTCAAGCTGGAGGATAGAGCAAAGTTTGAACTTTGTGTCTGCACTGCTGCAATCCAGGCACTACAGAAAACACGTTTTCAGGAAGCTTTGTGTCATACATTGTTTTTTAAAATAGTACTTTGAAAACCTAGCTTAGCTTCCTCTATTATAGGCCTGTGAGATGGACAGTTCCAGCTCAGATCATCCAGCCTCTGACAGGAAGCTTTTTCAGCTTGATCTGGATTTGAATACAGCACATGCTTAACTTCAGAATCCCCACCACACTCTATGGAGCACATTGTATGGAGTGGTATCTTCCTATAGCCAGATTTTTCAGTCACATCACTTTGCTTTTAGGTCACACAAGGCAAGAAATGTTTGGAATTGGACCATACCTTGGTTCACATACAAGACATTGTGGAATGTGGTTGGAAAGCTGTGACTTGGAGAAGGAGCTGAGGGTATTGGTTGACAGGCAACTAAATATGAGTCAACAGGGTGCCCAGATGGTCAAGAAAGCCAGTGACATCCTGACTTGGATTAGGAACAGGGTGGCCAGCAGGGACAGAGAGGTGATCATCCCCCTGTGCTCAGCACTAGTGAAACCCCAACTTAAGTGCTGTGTTCAGTTCTGGGCTCCTCACTACAGGAAAGACATTGAGGAGCTGGAGTGTGTCTAGAGAAGGGCAACAAAGCTGGAGAAGGACCTGGAGCACCTGGACTATGAGGAGGGGCTGAAGGAGCTGGGAACGTTAGGTCTGGAGGAGGCTAAAGAGAGACCTCATTGTTCTCTACAACTCCCTAAAAGGAGGTTGGAGTGAGGAGGGGGCAGCCTCTACTCCTTACTGGCAAATGTCAGGCCCAGAGGAAATGGTTTCAAGCTGCAGCAGGGGAGGTTCAGGCTGGATGCTAGGAGATCCTTGACAGAGAGGGTTCTCAGACGTTGGAATGGTCTGCCCAGGGCAGTGCTGGATTCACCCTCCCTGGTGGTGTTTAAGCAGCCTGTGGACACTTAAGGACATAGTTTAGTGTTGACCCTTCAGTGCTGAGTAAAGGATTGGACTGGATAATATTGGAGGTCTCTTCCAAGAGGATGTTTCCTGTGATTCTGTTAAGTGTGAAATGATGCTGTGTGCAAACAGCTGATTCATTCGCTTTCCCATTGCCAGGTTGCAGATGAATTCAAACAGTTGTGACAGAAAAAGGGAATGGAGGACTATGGGAAAGAACTGAGCCACCAGTACTGTTATGGCTGATGTGGTGCTCCTGGGGCTCCCAGGAGCATGTACATGTCCAGTAGCACTCTGCTTTCTCTAAGTTTTCTGTAAATTTTTGTGTATGAATTATATGGTGAAAGGGTCTTTGCAAATATTCTTTCTGAGCCACAGATGAACAAAGGAAATGAGAGTTTTGAGGGCTTGTGTTATGCTGGAGCTGAAAAGCAGACAGCACTGTGTTAAATGTGGAAACTGGGGCTTGTCTAATAATCACCTCTGCTATTCCCGTGAAACAAGAATAAGAGTGTCCAGAGATACTCCAAATAAAAAGCTTTGCCGGAGCCAACACTGCAAAACTGCTGCCAAAGAGGCAAAGGGAGTGAAAATCTGAGTCTGAGGAAAGCTTCAAACATTGTTCCCAGTAGTACAATAGTTAAATACAGAAGAAAAAAAAGGTGTTCTCTTCCTTGCAGGCTTGCTGCTGCATGTGGCTTTGCAGCCTCTCCTCTTCACCAGGTATTTTTATAATTAATGCTGTGCATAAGTAATTTTAGAAAATAATTCAACCAATAACTTGAAGTCCTTTCTGTTCTCGTTGTTATTTGCAAACCTAAGCAGCTCTGACTGGTTGAATGAGACAGGAAAGTGTTTAGTGATATTTGAAGAAACACTTCCGTAGCTGCAATTTGAAGTGTTGCCATCCTGTTTCACCCCACAAGGGCATTCCTGCTGTGCCATAAATGAAGGTAATGTTACAGATCTTCAAAATGCTTCCAGCCTCTTGCCACGTGAAAGATGGCTTAGAAGTCTGTAAAAGACCGTTTAAAATCTATTGTGGACTTTTCCTCTTCTAGAAGATGTTTAATTCATCTCTGTTCACACTGTTGAGAATTCACATGGAGGCTGGAGCTGCTCTGCTATGAGGAGAGACTGAGGGAGTTGGGGCTGTTCAGACTGGAGATGAGAAGGCTTGGAGGTGACCTTATTGCGGCCTTTCAGTATCTGAAGGGGGCTACAAGAAAGCTGGGGAGGGACTCTTTAGGATGTCAGGTAGTGACAGGAGTGGGGGGAATGGAACAAAGCCAGAAATGGGTAGATTCAGACTGGATGTTAGGACAAAGTTCTTCAGCATGAGGGTGGTGAGACCCTGGAAGAGGCTGCCCAGGGAGGTGGTGGAAGCTCCATCCCTGGAGGTGTTTAAGGCCAGGCTGGATGAGGCTCTGGCCAGCCTGATCTAGTGTGAGGTGTCCCTGCCCGTGGCAGGGGGTTTGGAACTTGATAGTGCTTGTGGTCCCTTCCAACTCTGACTGATTCTATGATTCTGTGAAGCAAAGTGAACCTGAGAAAGGTCTGTGCAAGCAAAACCAAACCATAAGTGTAGTCCCTCTTGACTTTTCATCTGTGTTTGTGTCATCCTTCTCTCTGAGAAGTCAGGAGATTCTAGGAAGTGTGATGAAACCAAGACCATCCCCTTCTGTTTTTCCAGGGAATCCCTTTCCATACCATTTCTGCATCTCTGCAGGTTTCCTAATTTCCCTGTTTCTCTCTCAGTGCTGGGTATGAAGCTTTCTCCTCTCTTGAACCCTTCTGTTTGTGCCTCTCTGTTAAACTTTTAAGTGTGTTTGCATCTTGACTGTTGTTTTTAAATTCAATCATAAAGGGGAGGAGAAAGGGGGAAGAGGGTGAGAAATGTGGTAAATGAAGAAGAAAATCAATTTTGCATTTGCCACATCTCAGCAAACATTTACCCAGCCTTGCCCCTCCCCTGCCTGTCGATGCCAGGCACGGTGGCTTAATCCTTCCTGCATCTTTTCAAGCTGGCTGCATCAGGAATGCTTTTGGATGCTCTTGACCTTTGAGTGTGGACCGGTGTCCTTGAGGTATAAGGCAATTTAAAAACTCTCCTCTCTGCATTTCACAGAAAGCTGGAGTGGTTTGTATCAGCTCAGGCACCAGGGCTTGATGAGTAACATCTATTCTCATCATGGGTGACACCACCAATGCTACCTGCTGCTGTGTTGCTGAAAAAAACAGAAGTATTTTGGTGGAGGGAGGTGGCAGACAGCAGCCTGCTCCCTCTTTCCCACCACACTGTAGCTAGGCAGGGCTGCTCCAGCAAAGGGAGCTGGAAGCAGGCACTGTCTCATACTGCTCCGAGTGTGCTTTCAGCTCCCAGGGAAGAGAATCTGTTCAGTCCCTCCTGCACAAGGAGAGCAGTAGGGTGAGCATGAGCAAGGAACAGTTGTGGAAGCATGAGTACAGAGGAGGTGGAGCTTTGGGACACAGCACCCATGCAAGGTTTCTTCTCTGTGATCTTGCTCTTAACCTTTCATCTTGATCCTTGCTGAAAATGCTCCCTTTCCTCTACCAGTGTGGGTTCCTTCCATGGGCCTCAATCATCCCAGCAACAGATGACTCCAGCATGGGATTCCCCCGGAGTCGTAGACTTCTGCAGGAGCAGTCTGCTGCTCCAGTGTGGGGTCCTCCATGAGCTGCAAGCAGGATTCTGTTCCACCACTGATCTTGAAGGCCTGTGAGAGATCAGCCTACCATCTTGCCACAGTTCCAAGAAAAAAGGCTCTCTGGTGTGCTTTGCCCTCTCAGCTTCCCTTACTGACCTGCATGATTGCCTCTCTTTGGTTCCTCTCCTCTCCAGAGGAAAAGAACTACTAAAATAATAGAACTTGCATAACAGGGTTTTGCCCTCTTAAATATGTTATCACAGAGGCACAGTCTGACTCAGCCTTGGCCAGAGGAGGGTCTGACCTGGAGCTTAAGGGATCTTCCTGAAGCTTCTTACAGGAGCTATGTCCCCTCTTCCTCTACCAAAAGCCTCCCAGGAACAAACCAAACATACCTTGCTTTCAAGGAAATGCTTATTATCAGAGCAGATATGTGCTGCAGGTGCCTTTTAGGTTGTGTCTCAGCTGTCAAAGAAATATTCTGCAGGGATAAGGTACTGGTCTTCTGTCACCCTAAATCAGATACCTGTTTAGGTCTGTGTAACACTGCCTATGGACTGTAAAACCCCACATCTGATACCAGGAACCATGTGTGCTTGCCAGAAAGGTGGAGTATAGCAAGGTGGAAGGCAGTTCTGTGTCCCAGATTTCAAGCATGCTTGTTTGGGTCTTACTAGGCTTTGTGGTATGAGTTTGCTGAAGAATCTGCCAAGTGGTGCAGCCAGCTTGCCACAACCAACTAAAACAGCACCTAAACTCCTGTCAGTGTCTGCTTACTGAAACAGAAATGTGAGGAAATTTCCATTTTGGAAGAACAATCCAAAAAACTGATTGTTTCCAGAGAGATTTTTTTTTTTTTTTTTTGCTTCATTTAAAAACCTAAAATGTTCTTGAAAAAAATAAAGGAGCTGGGGGTGTTCAGTTTGGAGAAGAGGAGGCTGAGGAGAGACCTCATTGCTCTCTACAGCTCCCTAAATGGAGGTTGGAGTGAGGAGGGGACAGCCTCTGCTCCTTGGTGGCAAGTAACAGGGCAAGAGCAAATGATTCCAAGCTGCAGCAGGGGAGGTTCAGGCTGAATGTCAGGAAATATTTCTTTACCAAGAGGGTTCTCAAACATTGGAATGGTCTGCCCAGGGCAGTGGTGCAGTCATCATCCCTGCAGGTGTTTAAGCATTCTATTGACACCCAGGTTTGGTGTTGACCCTTCACTGTTGGGTCAAGAGTTGGACTGGATGATCTTGGAGGTCTCTTCCGACAGGATGTTTTCTGTGATTTAGTAACAGGTTTCTTATTGTATGACTAGTGTTGACAAAAATCCCCAAGAAATCTGTCTCTCTCATTCTATTAAGAACTTTCCTATAATATATGACTTAAAAATAAGTTAAGTAGTAACAATAACATTGATTCCTTCTTCAGCTCTGGCGTGAATTCAATAGAGAGCTTGAATGGCTGTAGGAACAAGACATACAGCCTTGGGTTCCTTTATTTCTAATATAAGTTAGCTTGTTTAATTTGACTTGTCTGCATTATCAGTAGCTATTCATGTGTGTTACATGGCTTGAAATTACCTCAAAAGACAGCAGCACAAAAGATATCTCTTGGTGCTTTATTCTTCTGCCAAACCTCAATTCCAAAGTACCAGGGCACTTAAGCAGTTCCTGCTGTAGTTTTTGTTTGTAGTTGGATTGTTTGGCTGATACACAGCTGTAAATGAGGCTGTGAGAAATACTTCATCAAGATGGCTTGGTTTAAAGCCATCTTTTCAATAGAGGGTGATTGTTATATTTGGAGGACCTTACATAATACTGTATCTGCTTTTCATCAGGGCAGAATGAACATCAATGCAAAACTTTCATAAGGACTTCATCTATTTAAGGCATGAGTAAAACTTTGGGGGTTAGGAATGCCCTTGGTCATGTGAAAGCTTTGTCTTGGCTTTCTCTACATTTCTGAAATTCAGAAGAAATTGTAAAAGTGTTTACCAAGATGAAACTCTTTAGTTCATCCTTCTACCTAGAGAAAAGAAGGGAATATTTGAGAGATTTCTCTTCAGTGATTTACAAACAGAAGGATATGAATAGATTGGATGGATGGGCCAATGTTATTGGGATGAGCCTTATCAAGGCCAAATGCCAGGTCCTGCACTTGAGTCACAACAACCCCAAGCAGCGCTACAGGCTTGGGGCAGTGTGGCTGGAAAGCTGTCTGGTGGAAAGGGACTTGGGGGTTGTAATCAACAAGCAACTGAATACAGGCAAGTAGTGCGCCCAGGTGGCAAAGAAAGCTAATGGCATCCTGGCTTGGGTAAGGAATGCAGCAGGAGTAGGAAGGTGATTGCCCCTTGTACTCTGCTCTGGTGAGGCCACACCTCAAGTATTGTGTCCAGTTTTGGGCACTTCAATACAAGAGAGATGTGGAGGTGCTGGAGCCAGTGCAGAGGATGGCAAGGAAGCTGTGAAGGGTCTGGAGAATAAATCTTATGAAGAGCAACTGAAGGAGCTAGAGATGGTTAGTTTGAAAAAGAGAAGGCTGAGGGGAGACCTCATTGCTGTCTACAACTACCTAAAAGAATGTTGTGAAGAAGTTGGCACTTGTCTCTTCTCACAGATAATTACTGATGGAACAAGAGGAAATGACCTTGAGCTGCCACTGGGTAGGTTTAGACTAGATATTAGGAAAAAATTTCCCAACAAGAGTGGTCAGGCTTGAAGTGTGCTTGGAACATGCTGCCCAGGGAGGTGGTGGAGTCACCAAACCTGGCTGTGTTTAAAAGTAATTTGGATGTGGTGCTTGGGGATATGGTTTAGGGTACACCTTGTAGAGCAGGGATATGGGTTGGACTTGGTGATCCTGAGGGGCTTTTCCAACCTGAGTGTTTCTGTGATTCTGGAAGCTCTCACTTTCAGTGTCTTGGCTTAGAAGGACGTTCACTTTTCATCTCTTTGTCATCTAGAGAAAGCAGCACACTCACTGTTAGGTAGCCAGAAAGGCAGGATTTTGTGCATGATATTTTGCATAGGTGAAAATGCCAAGGTTTGTGGTGGCAAATCCAGGCCTTTACATGCTCAGATGTCTTCCAGCAGTGCTTGCCCTGGATGTGGTTTGGGGCAGTAGCAGATGGAGCGCTCTTGCTGGATGTTGGTGTCTTTGCACCCTTCAGTACTACTGAGCACAAAGTCCCCTCAGGCCGGTGGTGTGCACTGGCTCACAGTGAGCATCAGGAGTGTGGGCAGGTCTCTTCCTCCTTTGCCAAGGCTTTTGCAGCAGGCTTGCAGCTGTGTGATCTTCAGCCTCTCCAGCAGCCTCCCACCCGGCTCTGAAATGGGCTGAGCTGCAGATGAGGTGGAGATCACATTGTCTGAGGTGCCTCTGACAAGCCAAGGACTTCTCTAGCATTTCAATGCAACCAAGGGATAAAATTGTTAGCACTGAAATCCAAGGTCAGACTAGATGGTAAAAAGAGTTGTTTCTATCACTAATAGAACATGTGGGTAAAAACAGTGCAAAATAAAGGCAGAAGAAACCTTACAATTATATTGACCTTCTTCTTTTTTTTTTTTTTTTAAACTAGCCGATGTTCTTTATAAAGCTGTGCAGTTCCCACTTGCAGACTCCACAGAAGCTCTGTTCCCGTGGTTATTTACCTGAACTCTCAAATATCTGCACCAGGAATTATTATTTCTTCAATGATAGCAACCAGATCTTATCCTTTGACTTCCAATCACGCAGAAGTCAAAGTCTCTCAGCCTAAATCTAGCTTACCTGAGTATTCAGCAAAATTAGACTGTAGTCACATGGTCCCCTTGCTAAGATACGTTGCTAGGTGACTGTTTGACAAGATACTCTGTAGTGAGTGATCCTGATGAGCAGCTTCTCCTGTGTGAAACGTGAGACATTGGGCAGTAGTCCTCCAACCTCAGTATTTAGAAACACAGTAGAGGAAAGAGTGAATCTAAACCATGCAGTTGTTTTGCATTTAAAGGCTACTGGCACTGAAGTGTTTTTTAATTCATTAGTCCTCATGGTAGTTATGATTTCCCCCACCCCACCCCGAGACTGCTACAGTCATTTCTCTCTGCTCTCAGATCAAGGGCTGAGTGCCTTGGTGCTTTTTAGCCAAATACAACACACGCCTCTGTGATTTAAAGAGAACATCTTCATTTACTTCCCTCTTAAAGCAGATAGATGAGGATTATCCTCCCAACATCTAAACTATCTCTTGATTGCTTCTTGCATCAAAACTGCTTCAGCCGTAATTTGGGAAGAAATCATCCTCCCAGAGATGCCTTTGAGGGGAAGAGAAGCAAGGATGCTTGCTGAGGCCTCATACTGGGAATGCCAACCGGGTGTTTGCTGTCAGCATGCCTGCTGATGAGCTGGCTGGGACCAAGAGAGTGTCTGTATCTCTGCTCTACCTTCCTGAGCCTGTCTGCTACATCAGCTTGTTACAGGCACTGTCTGCCACGAAGTGTCTGGGACTTTTCTGATTCCACTCTATTGCAAGGAATGCTGAAAAATAACTACAGGTAATTATGGGACCAGAGTTTGCTGCAGGAACAATTTTAAGAGGAGACTTGCAGAAAGGGATTTTGGGGGCTCTTGAGAATCCAAAGTGCAGTGCCAGCTCTAAGGATTACAGTAATTTATTCAAAGGCAAGAAATAATGCTCCAGCTGTTGTATCCTATTCAAAGGTCAGGCTTCAAATACCCAGTACTTGCTGCAGACTTGTCACTAACAAGCTGCATGGCTGTCAGTAGTTTTAGAAATAAGTAAAACAATAAATATTCATATATATGACACATGTCTGAGAGGATGGTGTTTTGTACACAGGCACTTTCTGAACTAGAAGAGGGCACATGTTCCCTTCCAAATGATTTCGGATTTATTCAATTGCCAATATATGAAGTAAATAATCCCATAAATAGAGGGATTCTAGAGGAAGAAGAAATATTAAAACCTTTTTGAGTAACATCTGTAATCATGAAGAGAAACTCTCACTGTGTAGGAGCAACCAGCAGAGGCACTAGCAGATGAACCACACGAATTGCTCTGGTAATGGAATTGCAGCCTGCTGAAGTTTTGCTGCATCTCTTTGATGTTTCTCTGGTATGATGACAAGCCACCTACTCGATTTACATCAGCTCACTTGGAGAAAGCAATTGACTGTCAGAGAAGGATCATTATTTAAATGAGTGAATTTTAAAAGATTAAGTCAAAACAGGAAATTGCCAGAAAGTGTGAGTGGAAAATGGAGAAGTTCACATAATCTACATCAGTAGACAGACTGTGATCTGCATCTCTTCAGTGCTTGTCTCCTCTTGTCGTGGGCTGCAATGGACCAGAGCTGCTCAGAAGCAGACCCAATAAGAGCACAAGGTCTTGCACAAACAGAAGAGAAAAGGAATCCATTAAAAGTATGACAGCTAATCAAAGCAATGATCTTCTGGCTTGAGAAGTGTCTCTACCAAACTATTCTATTCATTGGTTCTACTTCATTCTGTCCCTGTTTTGAAGTGCTTTCTTCATGTGTGTGGTTCACCATTCTCCTACAGTATTCAGCCCTGTTTAAGGTATAGACTTACACCATGGTTAAAATAATGCTTTAGATTAAACTATTAAACCTTAAAAAAAACCAAAAAACAAAAAAACCCACACCTGTTTCTTATGTACCTTATAAACTGACCTTTAGTTTTTGTTGTTCTGAAAAGATTTAAACTCTGGCTATTCAGGTACTTTAAACATGAAAAGTTTAATTATTTATTTATGTGTAACTAATTATTTGATTTCTTTAGCTGATATAAAAGAAAGAATAGTCTGACAATTTTTGTTGTTCCTCTAAGTACTACCCTGCAAGCCTCTTTAAGTGTAACCCATCTGAGTCACATCAAGTGGGAACAATTTAGAGATAAAGTCAATGAAGACAGACTCTTGTCGAAGGGTAATGGTCTCCTGCTGCTACATGAATGCAGAGTATTTATCAGAAATAAGTATCAAAGGGAAGTGGAGGAGCTACATAGTGCAGGGATGTTTCAAATGGATCAGTGCTCTTGTGCACTTGCTGCCTCTTGTTTGCAATTGGGGCAGAAAAATGAAGGGAGGTGCTCTGGTGTCTATAGAGTTTGAGTACAAAGGGACTGTACCTGAAAAGGTACTTGAGCAACTTATTCTTGGTGCTGTCCTTAGGCATGGCAAGGACAAGAGGGTCATTAGGAGCAGCCAACATGATTTTACCAAAAGAAAGTCATATTTGACCAACCTGGTAGCCTTTGATGAGGACATAACCAGGTGAATAAATGATGGTAGAGCAGTGGATGTGGTTTATCTTGATTTCAGTAAAGCATCCTTGCAGCTAAACTGAGGAAGTGTGGTCTGGATGATCGGAGAGTGGATGTGAACTGGTTGAAGGGAAGAGAGTTGTGGTCAATGGAGCAGAGTCTAGTTGAAAGCCTGTAGTTAGTGGAGTCCCTCGGGGTCAGTATGGGGACCAGTACTATCCCATATATCCATCAATGATCTGGATGAGGGCACAAAGGTCACTGTCAGCAAGAGCACCCACAAAGCTGGGTGGAGTGGCTGACACACACCAGAGGGTGTGTGTCACACTGTGAGTGTGACAGAACACTGGAACAGGCTGTGCAGGTAGGCTATGGAGTCTCCCTTTCTGGAGATATTCAACACCTGCCTGGATGTGTTCTTGTGTGATTTGGTATAGGTGATCCTGATCCGGCAGGGGGATTGGACTGGATGAGCTTTTGAGATCCCTTCCAGCCTCTAACCTTTTTATTATTCTGTAACTGTGCATTTAATGAGAGTCAGCAAAAGGGTTGTTCTGTGGGGAATGTTTTCAGATATTGATGACAGGAGAATGTTTTCAGGTACTGATGGGTTTCCTCTTGCATGGTAACATGGTGCCACAGTGGAATGCCACTAAACACAATATTCATACTTTTAATCTATTATTAGGACAAAGAAAGACAAGTGAAATTCCTGGTGGAAAATACAGACTGCTGTGGGAGAAAAAGAGCTTCAGACAATGGACTTTTTGTTGAATTGGTTGGTCTTGTCAGCAACAACACAGCATATCCGTTAAGTGACCCAGCAATGAATCCCAGGCAGATCGATGTTGTTATTTACCCCTTTATCAGCCAACAATAGAGTTGTTGGTAGCGCTGATGGGGCCAGGAATCAGTGTATTGAAAGATTCCTTGGCGTGGCCCAGTGTGGCACGGTTAGCTCTGAATGCATTCACTCAGGAAAGAAATAAAGGAGCCTGAGTTTCCTCCAGCTGACCCTGTGCTAGTGCAGAAGCATTAGCCGCCCTTGTTTTAGAAGCTGCATTTCACCTCTCTTGCCAAATACCTGTCACTTTTTTAAGCCTCAATAACTGTAATAACAAGCAGAAATGAAATTTGAGAGGTCCTGGATTGGCAGACTTTTAAAGCTAATTTAATACTACAAAGTGACTTTCAGAATTAATTTATAAATATTTAAAGCTATTAATATTTCAGCCCTTTCAATTAATTTTGTTAATGATTTAGCTATAAAGCACATATGCTATGGAGGGGTAAATAACTAATGTGATATGGTATTTTCCCAAAATTAATATTGTTTATTTTTATTTCAGAACTCTCGCCACCCTGACCACTAATTTTAATAATAATCAGTTCTTCACACGGTCATGGATACTTTATACAGATAATAACACAGGATCTAGAAATAACTAGTAATAATGTAACATTAATTGGACTCAATTGAACTGGAAGAGAAGGTTCCTGCAGTCAATATACCACTTGTGGTCAGTACTCCGCTTGCCCACTAGATGGCTCAGGGAGCTCCTTTCTGCTTATGGCAGAAGGCAATGGTGAATTACAAGAGGCTTTAAGTATTTACTCACAAATATTATCTCCTGCCTGGCGGGACTAGCTACAGCTTCAGACAGTACCCAAACACTTTCAGGGAATTCTGTTACTGTCTTGCCATCTGCTGAGACTTCTGATTCTTCCCAGGCTTCAGGGTGCTGGGGAAAGGAGGCAGACAATCTCTGACCTGGTCCTGGTATCTCTGGATGATCTGTGTATCTCCAGGACTTCTCATCTTGGCAAAAGACTTTCAGGTGCAGGCAGGATGTCTCACGATGTGCAGTCTTGGCACGATGTCACACTGGCTATGCAGGCTGATCACATGGAGGCATTTAGAGTCTGTTCCTGGTAAACTCGACGCAGGCAATTTCCAGGCAGTTCAGGATGCAATAAGGCAATAACAAGCAGGCCAGCACGGGTACAACAGCAGAGCACAAGTATAAGGGCAAAGCACGGATACAACGGCAAAGCAGGTTGTGTCACCTGCTCATCTCCTTTTATCAATACAGCCCAAGACTAATGTGCCTCTGGACATAGAATAGCCAATCAGAATGGCAGTGTGCAAAGCTTGACCATATTAGATGAAGCTAGCCATAGGCTTGCTTTACCCTTTTTAGGGCAGAACACAGCCTTGCACAAGGCAGGCACAAGCGGAGCCTGTGTACCTTGTTTACCATAGGATGCAAACAACTCTGGGTAGGCCAGAGTCCTTAGACTCAGTGGCTCCAGGTTCTTTGTCCTCTTTCCTGCAGTTGCTTCTCCCCATAGCAGAAGGAGGGAGAGCAGAAAAACATGTCTGGGCAAGCCAGGACATGTATAAGCCTATTTTGACCTGCTTAGGCCTACCATGATAACATCCCACCCTCTCCTTTCTGTTCAGATCACCTTTATTTCATTCTGAAAGCCTCAGTCTGCAGACTGCAGCTGCAGCAGCTGAAGATCAAAGGCTGTGTTTTGCAAGTGGCTCCTTGAGCTTGCCTTTCCAGGGAAGGAGGAGAACTGTTAGATGTATTCACTTTGCATGCTGAGCTTCTTGCATCTGCAACCTAGGTAATGATTCCAGTCACACAGGCACTTGCTGCCCTCCTGTGCTTCTGCAAACCAAAGCTTGGCATATACACATATAGTGTTTTTTTAATAAAATGCATATTCAGGGAGGTGGGAGGGGGGGAAGGGCTCCTGCCTCTTATGCTGATGGCCAGAAACAGTGTCAGCCCCTTTGTTGCAAATACCCAGGCCATGAAAGATTTAACAAAACTTAATTAAAGTCTTTGTGATTAATGGCCAGTATCACAGACCAGTCCTTCTGATTACCTCCATCTCTCTTTTATTAGGAAGCTAAGCAGGTCCTCTATAATCATCATGCTGTCGGAGTTCTGTTGGCCTTTTTTTTTGTGGGCTTGTGCAGTATCAAAAGGAAAGGTGAACCATAAGAGCAGGGATGGCTGCATTGCAGCTGATCCATCTGAAAGCACTGTTGCCTCCATAAGGGCAATGAAGAGGTACTGAGCTAGAAGAAGCTGACTCTCAAAATCTGTTGGAAATGTGCTCATGATTGCATTTGAAGAAAAGCATACCACACCCAAGAGGAAGACACACAGAGAGAAGAGACCTAGAGTAGGTATTGCACAGCAGTGTGAAATCAAGCTGCTTTATTTCTCCTCAGAGACTACAGAGGAAGGTTAAAGCAAATAAAGGCCTAAATTAGCTTCTGTTAGGTGTCTGAAGTTAGATAGGATGAGGATAAATCACAGCTTCCTTTTCTGTGTTCCTGGTGTTTTCATGTTCATGGCTTTAACAGAGTTTCCTCAGAATACTCTGAGCTTAAAAACATCAGGCTCCCTAGAAGCCCAAGAGGGTCTCCCATCTCCCACTGGGCATTCTAAACAAGTCTGTAGGGTTGTCTGTGTCTTTAAAGTTTGGGAAGTGAGGGAAATACTTTCTGAGCTGCTGGCAAAGTGAATTCATTATTTTTTATGAAGCATCCAAAATCCTGTGGTGGGAGAGTCCTGCAGGTGAGCTAATGAAAATTGAAGATGCTTCTGGGGCCAGGCTGATGGGTGGGGAAACAAAACCTTCAGTCACACCTTCAAGGAGAAGATAAAGATTATGTTAAATAATGACTTTCTTGCTAATGAGGATTGCCCTTGTGTACCTGAAGCAAACACTGCAGTCAGGATTCTCCTGCAGCTTGCTTTGCTGCAGACTTTCTAGTGAAAATCACCTCCTGTGCCTTGGATCCCTGCTCTACGGAGCGGGAATCACCTTCATTGCTGGCTGGAATTGCCCTGTGCTGTGCTTCCAAGCAGAAAATGCTGCTTTCTTGAAATCAGATATTTTCCAGGAATCTTGTAATTGCAAGGACCTTTCATCAAAAGCAGTCAAGTCTTGGCACTCCTTGTACAGCAGATCCTCTGCAGGGTAGATCATCTGAGAGCCAGTTGCTTTGGTTATAACGTGAAATGATTAAATGCAAGTGCAGACCTAATGATAAAAATCTTCAGCTGCTTCCACTCCCCAGTGTGTATTTGAGTAGTCATCTGGATGTGTGGGATCCTTGCAGTCAGTTCAGTGCAAAGGGTGCCATGGACTTCAAATGCTACAGTGCTGTAGTGAGGAGGGAGACAAAGAAGGGTCATGTGGCTGTGGAACATGCCTTCTCTTCCTCCTGCTGCTCCCTAACAGAGGTTTGCATGAGCATCATCCCTGTACCTCTGCTGGCCCAGCACAGTGCTTTGTGCAGCAGCTCAAGTCTCAACAGCAGCCAAATTTTTGCTCTGCTTAAAAGTGACCTTGGGAATCCAACCCAGAGCCAGATGCTGCTATTTGTGCCTCTGCAGGGTTTCCCTTCTCCCACGAGAAATGCTGGTAGCTGCAGGGTTCTGTATTCTGCAGTGACAGAAATTCTGCTCACTCCTGTTGCGCTGACTTGTGGTACTGGGATGGGGATGTTTTAATGATAAGTGTTTGCAGGATTTCTCTTTTTATCTTTCCACTTGCTCTCAGCTCTTTCCAAATGTGTTTCTCTGTTAATTAATTGATTCTCTGCAAGTATCTGTGTTCTGATTTCTTTGACAATGGAACTAGTCTGCAGAGAAGCTGTGTTTTCTCTTAAATTGCCCATCCTGTTCCCCTACATTCACTGGTTACTGTTTCAGAAGCCCCAGGGTGCAGCAGACTTACCCAGCTGGGTTTGACATGTGCTGATCCCCTTTTCTTTTTTACCTAACAAGTTTTGCTTTGCCTCATCAGCTCTGTTTCAGTTCTTATTTTAATTGGGCTCCGAAGTTTCTGGGAAATTTTCATGTCACCATCTGTGATGACTTGCCAAAAGTCAAACAAGAACCCGCATGAGTAATGTGCACTTCCCAAATCTAGTCCCTACTTTCTGCCTCTGAGCAATTCTCCTCAAGTTCACAGCTGATGACTCCTGGGAACATGGCTCAGAAACTTTCAGCTGTGATGAAGTTAGTGTAGCAGGAGGTAAAAGAACAAATATGAGAAGGAAGAGCTTTTGAGAGAAGAGGAGGGATATATTTGTCTTTCTATCAGGGTGATTCTTAGCTCATGCTGAATCTTTTAAACCTACTTTTGAGTTGCCTTTATCAGAGATTCAAACAACTCAAGCCCCCTTTTCTTTTTCCTTTTCTTTTAATTGTTTTGTGGCCTTTCCTATGTCATCTGAATGTAAGTCTTAACCGCTGAAGCACTCCGTGAAGAATTTGCCCTGGTAAGCCAGGTACTCAGCAAGGAAAAGCAATGATCATGAAGAAAAATAAGGGTAAGCAATTTGCCACCTCCCTGCTGATGATTCACCTGACTCAGCACTGTACCAAGGGTTTCTGAGACAAGTAATTCCTTGGCACAAAAGTTATAGAGGCCTCAGAGAAAAGTAACGTAGCTATCCATGAAGCCTGTGAAGTCTCTGGGTTGTAAGTGTGAGTGCCTCAAACCAGCTACTTTTCGAGTCTTTCTTTTTGGGATGCAAATCTTAACCCCAGGGGCCATGAACTGCACACAAGTGAGATGGCTGAGCGAAGGAAAAAACACTTCAAAGGCTTGTTGTCCTTCTTCAGGGGAATCCACGCTTCTTGTGCTGCTTCCTTTCCAGATCTCAGCAATTTTAACTGGCTGCTTGAACTTCACTTTCTAATCTCAAATCCCAAGTGAGCTAGGGACTCGTAGCGTAACACTTCAGAGTAAATAAAGACAGCTACCTGCCATGGGCAAAAGAAGGATATTTCATGTTGAAAACTGTCTCATGACCATCACTGTGCAAGTCTGCCATGTGGTGAGCACCTTCCACCAGGTAGGTAGGAGTCAAGAGGGAAGCAAAAAAGACTTGGCTGATAGCATCTTCCTTCCCTGACAATACACCCAACTGTATGGAGGTGGCTCTGTGAAATTGCTGACACCTTCCCATGGCTGAGGATTGGTGACTGGAGGTACACAAGAGCCTTGGGCCCTTCCCTGCAGTGACAATTTGTGCTGGTTTAAGGCTAATTGGAATATTTTAATAGAGAAAATTATATTATAGGCTNGTCCTGTATGGTACAGCTATACAGCATCAGCTTGGGGGCAGCTACAAGAGTGGAGGAAGAGCCTGGTAACTGGCCAGTTTGGTTTCCTTGACCCACCTGCACAACAGGGTTTCTTCTGTTTTGTCAAGGGCTGCTTGATGATCCCTCTCCACCACCCTTCCCAGTCAGTGCTGGTTCCTCCTTTAGCCTGCACAGTCCAACCTCCATATGCTCAGCAGAATATAAGCAAGCTTGTGTGTTGTGATGCTGAAGGGCTGAATATCCTACCCTAAACTGTCTGTGCTTACTGCTCAGGGAAGAGGAGAAAGCAAGCAAATGGGGAAATGCTGAGAGAACTGAGAGGATGATAGACTCAGCTGCATTTTAAATGGGCTCTCCAGCAACTTCTGCTCAAGAGGCTGGTACAGGGACCACGGAAATACCTGCTTTGTCCCAGCCACAAGTGAGTGCATCTGAGCAGAGCATTACTGAATGTAATGGGGACAAAGGACAGGGTCTGATCCACACCTTTCTTCTTTTAAGAGGTGACTGCTGTCTTGAGGAGAAAAAAGAGAAAGCCTGGCACAGCTCAATATTTTTTCCCCTGTTTTGTTCCACTGGTTTCTATTTGCTACCCAGGCTGCTGGAAGCCGATAATGCAAACATACCTTCTGTTCCAGCTGCTTGGTTTTTTGTCAATTGCCTGTGGTATTCAATGTCTCACCCACACTTCTGAGCATCGGGCAGGCTGTGATACCTAGCTGCACTTGTGTCTTCAGCTGGCACCATTGCAAATGTGCCTGATGCTAGATATATCCCTAAAAATATACCACAGGAAATTGTGTTCCATGTTTGCAATAAGCAATTCCACCTCCCCCACAACCCCTTTCTTGGTAGCATAACAGAACCAGGTTTTAAATAAAAGCAAACTGATTATTTGTGGACAGAGATGATGTTCTTCAGACCTGTTTGTCCACTGGGTGTTTGTTATCCTAATTAAATTTATTGTTCCAGTTAAACAAAAGCAGGCTTTTCCCCCAAATTAATTAGCCTTCGTAATTGGAAATTGTTTTTGGAGAATACATTCAATTTGTATGCTAGAAATTGCCTAGATTATGTTTTGCTGACAGCTATCGGAGCTGGCCATGCATATCTAATGTTCAGAGATATATTAATTACCTTGCCTAACTAGCACGCTCAAATACACTAATAACTCCCTGCCTTGGAGAACTGCTACTTGCTGAAAGCTTTTTCACTGACAGGCAGTTTCTCATGGTCAAAGTTCCTGCCCAGCTGATGTTTGTGTGTTGACAGGGTTACCGGAAAGTCGTTTGGATGTGCTGTTATGGGATATGGTTTAAGGTAAATTTTGTAGAATAGTGTTATGGGTTGGACTTGGTGATCCTGACGGGCTTTTCCAACCTGAATGTTTCTGTGATTCATTCTAAAGGAAAACTAAGAAGTTGGAAGCCCTTTCAACTATACCTGGTCCAGATGGAGGACTGCAGACTAGGGGAAAGCAATGGATTTCTAAGGTTAAGCAGAATTACTCCAAACCCAAATGTTTCTCCTTAAAAATGTTCAGAAAAATTCCTCTGCTCTGTCCATTTTTCCCATACTCCTGGTAGCTTTTGCCCTCCCAATAGTGTTTTCTCATTTTGATGCTCTCGTCAGACCCCACCTGGAGTACTGTGTGCAGTTCTGGAGCCCCCAGCACAGGAAGGACATGGAAGTGTTGGAGCGGGTCCAGAGGAGGCCACGAAGGTNGAGCCTGAATGTATTCTGGTGTGATGCATCCAGTGTGAGCCTGGATGCATTCTGGTGTGACCTACCCTAAGTGGTCCTGCTCTGCAGTGGGGCTGGCCTCAATGATCTCTGAGGTCACTTCCAACCCCCAGCATTCTGTGATTCTGTGATCTTCAGCACTACATGGAAAGGTAACCATCGGATAGCGGCACAGACAAAAATACCTGGGGGAACAGAGCGGTGGTTTGACCTCTTGCACTGAAAATCAGTGGCTTGCCTGAGTCCCCCTGTGGTGTTTTAACCTCGTTTTGCTAGATTGGAAAGATCTGCTGGGTCTTAGCTGTGACAGTGTTATTCAGATCCTGAAGTATTCCTGCAAAGTTATTTCTAGTGTAAACAATATGTGTCTGCTTTGAAGCCATGAGAGACTCTGTGCGCTTCATTTCCTGTCCCATGGTTGTTGAGTTTTTTTCTCTTGCTGTTATCATAGAATCATAGAATGGTAAGGTTGGAAGGAGACCTCAAGGATCATCCAGTTCCAACCCCCTGCCATAGGCAGGGACACC
>WBNM01045820.1:52226-74599 GCA_013399055.1 Ramphastos sulfuratus
TTTCCCTTTTCCCCCGCTGCCCCTTTTCTCTTTTTTGCCCGTCTTTCCCTTTTTTGCCCCCCTTTCCCTCCCTTTTTCCTTCTTTCCCTTTTTCTCCCTCTCTCCCTCTTTACCTTTCTTCCCTTTTTCCCCCTTTTTTTTCCATCTCCCTCTCCTTTTACCCGTCCCCCCCCCCCCCTTTTTCACCTTTCCCCTCTTTTTCTCTTTTTTTCCCACTTTTTCACTTTTAACCCCTTTTCCTTCACGTAACCTAGTATCAAAACCTCTTTCAGAGCATCCCTTCTGCTCTTGGCAAATATTCAGAATAATCTGGCTCTCCCTCTCTACTCTACCCTACTCTGTCAGTTAGGCATAGACAAAGATCTAATATTATGCCCACTGAGCAGTTCCTGACTTATGATGACTTCACAAAGGAATCAGAGATAATAAAGGGAATAAGACTGAGGATTTGGTGCTGGTAGTGAGTTTGGCCATATTTTTAGTGCTATGTGCCACATGTATATGGAGATGGGACTGTATTGTAAAACAAGAAGGATGCAGAGGGGCTGCTTACAAAGGCCTGCGGTGACAGGACAAGGGCAATGGCTTCAACCTAGAGAAGATTAGATGTAGACTGGATGTTAGGAACAAGTTCTGCACCCCGAGGGTGGTGGAACAGTGCAACAGGTTGCCAGGGAGGTAGTTGAGGTCCTATCTCTGGAGATATTCAAGGTGAGGCTTGACAGGGCTCTGGTGATCTAGTGGAGGATGTCCCTGATGACTGCAGGGAGGGTTGGACTAGATAACCTTTGAAGGTCCCTTCCAAACCAAACCGTGGGTAATACCTTGGCTGTGATACATCATCAAGAGATGAGCACATCACAGCATATTGAGGACACAGGTAGTAGAAAGCCCTCATGAGCTAAAGGGAATGCAATGCAAAATATTCAGGGCCAGACCTGGAGATGAGGGTCTTTGGATACTCTTGGTGAGCAGCCTGTGCATGGTAATGCTGCTCATGATTGAAGGGAGATGCTGTTATAAATAAAAGAGCTGACTGAGTGTTTTTGTGGCAGATAAGCTGTACAATGGATGTAGTCATTTCCTGTTTAAGAGCACGGTGATATTTCTAAAGCTATTTTTAATTGTTCATTACTGATAATTACTTTGTTAAAAAAAGACAGCATTATGGAAGACTTGAACTACATGTTTAGCAGAAATTAACACCAACCTCAATGCCACCTTCAAGCTGCCTACCAGAAAAGATTGTCCAAGTAGCAATCACATGTACTTTTAACCAGAGCAGCAGCCAGATTTTCTGGCTGATGTAAATTTTGAGCACTCGCATTGCTCCCCTCCTCATGTTTTCCTTTGCTGCAAAATAGTCTTCTTTCCCCTCTATCCGTAGGACAGGGGACAGTGAGACATGACTTTACACAGTGAAAAGAAATTCTTTGCACAGCCCAGACTTTGAATCACAGTATGTTAGGGCTTGGAAGGACCTTGAAATATTATTTGGTCCAGCCCCGCTGCTATAGCAGGATCACCCAGGAACACTTCCAGGCAGGTTTTGAATATCTCCAGAGAAGGAGATATCTCCAGAGAAGGAGACTCCACGACCTCTCTGGGCAGCCTGTTCCAGTGTTCCATCACTGTCACAGTGAAAAACATTTTCCTCATGTTTCCATGGAACTTCACATGCCTCAACTTCCAGCCATTGCCTCATTGGGTATCACCAAGAAGAGCTTGACTCCATCTTCTTGGTACTCACCCATTACATTAATGAGGTCACCCCTCAGTCTCCTCTTCTCCAATATAAAGAACCTCAGCTCCCTCAGTCTCTCCTTGCAAGAGAGATGTTCCATTCCATTCATCATCTTTGTGGCTCTGCACTGGACTCTCTCTAGCAGTTCCCTGAGGTCCTTTTTGAAATGAGGGGCCCAGAACTGGACACAATATTCCAGATGCAGCCTGACCAGGGCAGAGTAGAGGAGCAGGAGAATCTCTCTCAACCTACTAACCACATTGCTGTTCCCACAAAAAGTGGAATCTGTGATACAAGAAATAAATTCCTATGTCAGTGTGGTGGATTAGGAACTTTCCCCCACACACTATTGAAATGTACCAGACTAGCTCAGACAGCCTGGAAGTAAGATGAAGCTCTATTTACAGCAAAGCAGAATACACAAGCATATATACACAAAATATTCACAAGTATTTACAACTATATACAAATTAGAAATAATACAGAAATCCAAACTCCCTCCCAGACAAAGAAAACTGCCCAGAAGGGCTCAAAGCTACCCTGTCTCTCTTTCCTTCTGCTTTCTCAGACAGACAAACAAAACAACCAACAAAGCTCAGGTTGTTTTCTGTTAGCTTCAGGGTGCTGGAGAAAGGAGGCAGACAATCTCTGACCTGGTCCTGGCTCTCTGGATGATCTGTGTTATCTCCAGGGCTTCCCTTCTTGGCAGGAGGCTTTCAGGTGCAGGCAGGATGTCTTGCCATGTGCATTCTCAGCATGTCACGCTGGCTGTGCAGGCCGAACGCGTGGAGGCTTTAAGAGCCTAATCCTGGTCGCTGGAGTTTCACACAGCTCAGGATGCAATAAAGTAGCAGGAGCACAGACACAATGGCAGAAAGCAGATACAATAGTGGAGCACACATACAATAGCAGACACACCTTGTAATGGCAAAGCACACAATGTGCTCCCTGCTCATCTCCCCTTATATTGATACAGCCCGAGACTAATGTGCCTTAGGACACAGAATAGCCAATCAGAATGGCAGTTAGCCAAGCCTGACCATATTAGGTGAAGCCATAGGCTTGCTTTACCCTTTTTAGGGCAGAGCACAGCCTTGCACAAGGCAACCCTGTGTACCTGTGAACCCTTGCAGGGTTCAAAACAAGCCTGGGCAGGCCACAGTCCTCAGACTCAGTGGCTCCGGATTATTTTGTCTTACATCCTGTGGTTTCTTTTCCCCAAAACAGAAGGAGGGAGAGCAGAAAAACATGCCTGGGCAAGCCAGGGCATGTACAAGCCTGTTTGGCCTGCTTAGGCCTACCACAACACTAAGATTAGTAGAAAAGATGTTAGAGGGGAGTGAAGAGGAAGCAAATAGAAGTAGCATCCCAGACCAGAGTGGGACAAATTGTTGACATTTTGGCTTTTTTATCCCTCTCAGCAAAGCAATGAATGATATAGACTTGATCATTATTTTCTTTTCACAACCAGTGATCTAATTTCTCTCTGTAAAATATTCTAATTAGCCTCAAACCAGTACAGTCAGAAAAGCTCCCAATCTTTAGCACATGGGAAGTTGCAGCAGACACAACAGCTGGTGCTGCATCACTTGTGTCCACATGTTCCCTACATGCTTGACACTCAATTAGCTGCTAATAATGGATAGGCAGACTCCTTTGGAGTGAAGCATTTACAAGAACCTTCCTGCTGCCAAGTTTAAAGCCTGGGAACACAAGGCAATTTCAAACCTGTCATTTCCTCACAGGAAGGGGATTACTGCTTTGTTATCAGCAAAGATACTATGTGATGTAGTTTTCCTGCCCTTGAATTATCTAGGTCATATGGGATGGCTATGAGTTATATTGAAAAATACATCTTTTGGGTCTGTGAGTTTATATAGCATATATATGTCTTTATCAGCCTCTGGCCTGGGATTCTCTGGTTATGTGAAACCGCAGTGCAGATGCACAGGCCACATACAAATAAGTGTCAGAACTCACCAACTTGCCAATTGCTTTAGACAGCCTTTGTAACAAAGATTTATTGATAGTTCAGCTCGCATGGTTTTCAGCATGCGAGGTGCCTCCCACAATAGGTACAAGGAATCAATACAGCACCTGAACACTAAGTGAGGGTGAAGTTGGATGGAGTTGAACTTCACTGGGTAGGTTTAGACTGGACATCAGGAAAAAAAAAATTGCATAGAAAGAGTAGTCAGGCATTGGAATGAGCTGCCCAGGGAGATGGATGTGTTTAAAGGTCGTTTGGATGTGGTGCTTGGGGATATGGTTTAGGGTGGACCTTGCAGAGCACAGTTACCAGTTGGACTTGGTGATCCTGAGGGTCTTTTCCAATCCGAATGTTTCTGCGATTCACTGCTTTGTTCAGTGAGAGGGGCTCCGAGAGGCACCTCTTGATCACAGCATGTTTCTATCTATGTGCTTATTTTGGTTCCTCAATACATAAAGGATCTGGCAGATGATGAAGCTGCCAGTTCACACAAAGTGTGGGTTGTGCTGTTGCATCAAGAAAAAAAGCAGCTGGCCCTGCTTTCACTGTAAGCAGAGCTTCTCATTCTGGCTGCTGAGTTTTGCAAGGCATTTCTGTGGCTCCTGATGCTCCGTACGTACTGCAACTGCAAATAATGCATTCACATGCCCATACTGCAGGAAAAGTGAGAGATACAGCTGTGGTGGACCTAGTTTTGGAAAACACTTGGGATCTTACATCAGAAAAGGTGTCTCAGCCCAGCTCTGGCCTTTCCAGTAAAGCCGTATCTCTCCTGCTGAGCATCCCTGTTACTAGTTAAAGAGCAAGAACCACAGCGGGCATATTCATAGTAATCTACTGGTTTGTAGAAGGAATCTTCTGTAATCATCAGCCTTGTTTCATATCTGATAGGATAGTGATAATAAAGTACACTGATATTTAGTTCCTGTTGTTAATTAACAATATAATTATTCCTAAGGCACTCTCCAGTTTTTTCCTTTGAGCATTTCTTTCCTCTGCTGCACATTCTTTAGTTACATTGGCCTAGAAAATCGCTTTATTCAGAAGGTGCTTTTTTCTTGCAGAACAGTTTAAATTAGAACATAGGTTGCTTTCTTGCAGCTCTTGAAAAAAAAGCTGAGAATGTATTCACAGGATCACAGGATGTTAGGGTTTGAAGGGGACCTCTGGAGATCTTTGAGTCCAACTCCTCTGCCAGAGCAGGACCATAGAATCTAGTGCAAGTGGCACAGGAACACGTCCAGAGAGACTGAGACTTTACAACCTCTGTTCCTGTTCCAGTTCCAGTGCTCTGGGACTCTTACAGTAAAGAAGTTCCTGCTCATGTTGAGATGGAACTTCCTATGCTGCAATTTGCACTCATTGCCCCTTGTCCTACCCCAGGGCACAAGTGAGCAGAAGCTGTCCCTGTCCCTTCTTTCCTGACCCCCAGCCCTCAGATATTTAGAGACATTGCTCAAATCCCCTCTCAGCCTTCTCCTGTCCAGACCAAACAGCCACAGGGCTCTCAGCCTTTCATCATCAGGCAGTGCTGCAGTCCCTTCAGCATCCTTGTAGCCCTTCCTCAGGCTCTCTCCAATAGATCCCTGTTGCTCTTGAACTGGGGAGCCCAGAACTGGATACTGTATTCCAGACGGGGCTTCACCAGGACAGACCAGAGGTGGAGGAGAGCCTCCCTCAATCTGCTGGACACACTCTTCTTAATGCACCCCAGGATCCCATTGGCCTTCTTGTATTCAGAGTATCTAAGGCTAATATCCTGTGGTTTTCCAACAGAGGTGGTCATAATGATTTGCAGAAAGCAGCATCCAGCCTTACGTGGTGATTCCATCATCCTGTGTGGTGAAATTAAAAAGTCTGTTTGCTGAATCTACATACCCATAGTATATGCCTACGTATATGCCTGCTTGGCACTTCACTGATATAGGATATGTCAGTTAAAACAATATGTTTGAGTATTTAGGCTGTAAACAAAATATTGTGAGGTCATGGACTTGGAATAAATTCCTAGCGTTAATATGCATTTGCATTTACCTCTGCAGGCCAGTACCTGCTTAACAAAATGATGTACTGCAGGATTACTTTTGATTTACAGCAGCAACACTGTGCTGATTGACTCAAAGGGACTGAGACAGTAGATCTGGCTCTGTCATGAGGTTTAATGAAATTCTTTAAAGTGTTTTTAAGTGTGAGGAAGCTGCATCAGTCAGTAGAGGCTGGCATGTTTGGAAGAGCATTTCCCTCACAAAAGCAGGTATAAGCCATGGTAAATTCAAATCTCTCACTGCGTGAAAACCAAAGGGTGATGAGAGGCTCTTTGCCCATTGTTAGAGAATTTCTTTTAGGAAGTATTTCATCAGCAAACCTGTAGACTTCACTGATGCTTATTCTAACCCAAGCAGGGAAAAAAGAAATTAAGACCCAAGCCACATAATTTTTTTTCCTGTCAACACCTTGGGTTAAAAATGACAAAATGAGCGTTCATGGCAGGTTAATTGTTCCTTGGGTATTTGCAACCCCTGCAGAGAGTGGGTGTGAATATTAACTCGGGCAAGTAGCAGGCTCACCGCAAGGGGAGACTGTGTTAACCAGATGAATAGGGCCCCCAGAAGGCTCCCTGCTCAGCCAGTGCACGCACAGCAAGGGCAGCTTGACCTTCCTTTGATGTTAGCTGAATCAGTCAACGCCGTGTTACAGAGCTGGCGAGGCACCACAGCAGCGCAGCCTATGATGCAGGTAAGGGAGGAAGATGGGTTTGGAGTAAAACTGTCACAGCCATAAAACCCCAGCACAAAAATGTCTAGCAGGCGTTTGCATCCTCCATGTAAATATCTAAGTCACCTGTCACACATGCATGCAAACACTGCTGCTCTTCTTCCCAAAGATCTTTGGTCATGCAGAAACGGAGAACTGGAGCTCTGGAGTTTGGATTCCCCTCAGTTTAGCAGGAGTGGCTTGTATCTATGCCTGCAAACTGTCAGGATAATGTTGTCATCAAAACAAGAGCTGCATTTTTATGTTTATAAATAGGTTTAGGTTTATAAATATGTGGTTTAGAACTTTATTTTCTCTTGGTGTTTCATTCATGGTGTGTGTGCCCTTTAGAAGGGCAGCAAGGCAGGAGAAGGGCCTGGAGCACCTGGGCTATGAGGAGGGGCTGGGGGAGCTGGGGATGTTCAGTCTGGAGAAGAGAAGGCTGAGGGCAGACCTCATTGCTCTCTACAGCTCCCTGAAGGGAGGTCGGAGCAAGGAGGGTGCAGCCTCTGCTCCTTGGTGTCAGGCAACAGGACCAGAAGAAATGGTTCCAAGCTGCAGCAGGGGAGGTTCAGGCTGGATGCTAGGAAATGTTTCTTCCCAGAGAATGACCACTGAAATGGTCTGCCTAGGGCAGTGCTGAAGTCACCATCCCTGGAGGTGTTTAAGCAGCCTGTGGATCTGGCACCTAGAGATATGGTTTAGTGTTGACCCTTCAGTGGTGGATCAAGGTTTGGACTGGATGAGCTTTGAGGTCTCTTCCAACCAGATGTTTTCTGTGGTTTCACATCTGGAAACATTGGGAAATGCTGTAAGTGAAGTGACAGAGAACCTAAGATTGGCCAGGGATGAGTTTTCCACTTGGCTTCTGAGAAGACTATTCAGTGGAGGCTGACCTGTCTGCCCCTGTGCTGAAGCTCTTTCGCTCTCCAGAGGCTATCAAGGTGAGTTGCATTTTATCAAAATTAGATTACTCAGTCTGATATAGGAAATAAAGTTAAAAATGAGATGTGCAGAAGTCTTTTGTATTCATTCAATCTCTCATTCAACTGTTAAACTGCATTTATTCCTGCAATGTTGTCTAGGAGTAGAGTGGTTCTGTAATCCTGACTTTACAGAGAGGAAGATGAACTGCAACCACCTGGCAAAGGTCAGGCAGAAAAGTCAGAGGCAAAAATGAGAGTACAACAGCTTGCTTAAACCCTTACAGCCACTCCTGTCCATCAGACTAATCCTGGGGGGGGTGAAGATTGAGCAAAGTAGATACACAGGCATAGTGCTGTGACTCACCTTTGCACCTTCAGTGCCTTATGCTAACGAATGTTTCTGTGCCAGCCAGATGTAAGAGTGGTACCAGCTGCATTCCTGAGTATAGGTGACACTTGCTTATGAGTTTGGGCACCCAGGATAAGGGCAAAACCAAAGCAGCCCCTCAGATTTCATTTCAAAGCTGCTTCTGAGGGAAGGGATTGTGGAGAGAAAAGACAGCAGGGAGTGCAGGAGTGAGACTAGGTCAAGAGGACATTTGTGAAGGAAAGCACAAGGTTTTGGAAAGCTTACTCAGTGGTGGGAGGAGAGAGGTTTCCAGCTGTGACAGTGGCACCGACAGCCTGGAAGTGAAAATGCTTTGCCTTTTTGACAATGAAGGTTCTTTGTATTTATGCTGTTATGTGCTGGGGAGCAGAAGTGAGACCCTCTTCTATTCTTCATCTCTTTGTGGAGTCAAAGAAAGGAGTTACCTTGAGTCCTCCTCCCAACCCACATCACTCTTCAAGGGTTATAGCCTCCTGTTGCCTGCCCTGAAGCTGCTTTCCTCTGACCCATTGTGACCCACAGTCACAGCTGCTGCAGATGCAGATTCTCAGAGCACACTGTGCCAAGGCATTTTGGGCAGCCTCTGCACTCAGCACTGGTTNCACCATCCCTGTCTCTCATTAGTAGCCTGGCTGATTTCAGCCTGCCTCTTTGGCAAGGCACTAAGGAGACAATCCCCAGATGCATTTACTCAGCTGCGATTTTTACCGTGATGCACTACCAGTGCTTTGTATCCTGTGTCATATGGCTCATTCTTACACATAAATTCCTGCTTTGCTTCACTTTTAGCTTTCTTTGCTGTCCCCAGGGCTTATTGCAGCTTGTTGTTGTGAATCTAGCTAGGCATGGAGCAGGGCTGGATTCTTATCTCTCAGGATTAAGTTTTGATCTTGGTCTCATTCTTAGCTTTAATTATGTGACTGGAGTGGAAGTCAAATATAAATACATGGACTTTGAGTCTGTCTTAGTTTTCTGAAATATCTTAATAGAGATACTCCTGCTTGGCACTGCTATATGAAGAATTCTGACCCAGAATCAGTTCCCAGGCTTGTTACCTCTCCTAGTCCATCTCTCTTGTAACTACCTCTTAGTCCACCAGGAGAGCACAGGGACTTGGCAGGGAGGGCTCCAGCCAGGGCTGTTCCCTGAAACCACCTCCCTGCCCTGCAGTTAATTTCAGGGTGCTCTCTCCTGCAAAGCTGGCAGAGCAGATGTTTGAGTGTGATAGCACCTCCTGAAAGACATCAGTTGTGTTCCTTTGCAGGTGTTTTCTTTTTTTTTTTTTTCTTCTGTGCTATTTTTACTCTGTTTTGAACCAGTGTTTAATTTGCCTCTTTTCACTTCTTGCCTCTTATAACAACTCTCTCATCTCACTGCTTTGCCTGATCATTTTTTCTCCTTCTTTGTCAGATGTCTGATTTCTCATGTTCTGCTTTCTTCTTCCGCTGTGTATTTAGCTTTGCACACTCCTCCTTGCATGCATTTTCATGTATTGTTTATCTACACAGCTCCTCAGGTCATGCTTGGTGGGTGTCTTATGAAGCAGGGAAGAAGGTCCTGATCCTGCCAGCTGCTTGGACATGTACACAGAGCTGTTTCCATGAGTGGGACAGATCCAGAGACTCATCTCTGCTAAAGAAACCCAGCTTGTGTAGCCAGCAATGCTGAGCAGGAATTGAATGGAGACCACTCCTTCTGATGCAAAATGTGCCACTTTAACCATCACCTTGCCCCCATGTCTCCCGTTGTTTTATTCTCATTGCAGCAGCTCCTCCTAAAAGGAGTCTATTGTGCAAGGCACTGTAAGAGCAGGTAGCAAAGTGCATTCCTGTCACTTAAGAGCTAGTAATCTAAACTGTCAGGCTGGAGAAGGGTTTGTGCAAGAGCACACACCAGCTCCATGGCCATCTGAGGTCAGTGGACACGTTGGACCTTTGCTTTCCTTTAGATCAAGCTGTCCCATGCCTTATTCTTGAGCTTCAGCTACTTTCTGGCCCAGTGAACCTGCTCCTTTTCTGGAGCCGGTGTAAAGTACAACACATTAAGAGTCCCTGAGTGAGAGGTGAAAGGAAGGAAGTTTATTCTCCTGTGAGTCTGTTTGCCATCCTGGCTGACTCTGCTCTCTCTGACATTGTCTCTCTCAAGTATCCCATTTCTGACACCTCTGCAGTCTGTCCCATTCGAAGGGCTTTTGTGGACTCTTGTATCCACACTCTTATCTTCAGTAACCTATCAGGAACATCCCTACCGCCTTTCCCTCCACCGCTCCAACACACTCAGCTGAAGTAAGGCACTGGTTCCAGCCGAATGGAGCTGGATTGCCATGGGATGGCAGAAGCCATGTTCTCCTCAGGAAGAGAGCAGCTCAGCTCACCACACTGTCTTTGTGCCCCTCAGCCCTCCAGCCACAAGAAGGCTGAGCAAATTCTCCCCATCTATTTGCAATTAAATCCTCGGCAGACCTTCAGCTACACACACTTGTCTTCATCTGCAGAAACTCCCAGGGCAGGTTGGTTTACCTTCTGAAATGTGATGATGGCAGGTGCTTTCAGACAAGAGTGTGGCTGAGGGACCATCCCCAGCCAATTCCCTTGTCCAAGGGTTCCTCCTCTTCTCTGAGGCTCTTATCGATGTTCTCTGAGGCTTCAAATTAACAGAATTAGAAGGAAGGGTACAAGTAAGGATACTGCTGGGTGACTCTGGGATTTAAGTTCCCATCTAGCTAGCTCAACATGCACACACATATTTTAGGTTTTAAAGAGTGGGAGTATTCTGGTCAAATTTTCCTTCTGCATTTTCAGTTTCCTTCTCTCCACCCCCATCTCTATCACAAAAAGACCAGGAGAGTAGTATTCCCAGCAAAGATCTCCCAGATATGTGACCTCCTGCAGATTGAAACAATTCAGTTGTTCTTGCATTGTTCAAACACGCTGAGAGCCTGTCCCCAAAAGCAGCTATTCAAATGCTTGCCCGACTCCAAATCCTGCTAGGCTCACCCTGAAGGAGCTTCTCATGCCATTCCTGGTGGTGTCAGGTCAGCCTCCAGTGACTTTGTGGCATGGGATGGTGCAGGACAAGTCACATGGCACTGCAGCCACCACCCTGTGTGACTTAGACCTCCTGCTGGGTGAGTCACCTTAGTCATGTCACCTGTGGGCTGGAGCTGTCTCCTGCCCTCACCGGTGAGGAGGCTGGGGTCTGAACCTAATAGTCACAAGCTATCCAGATGGTGAAGTGAGAAGGTTTTTCCCATTTCTGTGAGAATTTTGAAGGATTTGTAAATTATTTTCTTGCTTGATGTTTTGGAATGGAAATTAAAATCTCCAATGGTTGAGGCAGATTTGTAAAAGAAGCAAGCAGTCAGGACAACCTCAGTACTTCAGCTTTGATTTTGACTTTCTAACATTTAGTTTACTTCTTCAGAAGACAAGAAATCAGTTAAACATGCAGAATAAAAGTGTTTTTCATAAGCAGAAGGGAAGAAAAATTTCTTCCATCTCTTCTTTCCCATCATCTCATCATTTTCATTGTGAGGGTGACAGAGCACTGGAACCAGCCACCCAGGGAGATTGTGGAGTCTCCCTCTCCGGAGATATTCAAGAACCGTCTGGATGCATTCCAGTGTGATCTGGTATAGGTGATCCTGCTCTGGCAGGGGAGCTGGAGCAGATGACCTTTTGAGGTCCATCCTAGCTCCTGAAATTCTATGATTCACCACCTCCTCTCTCCCACCACCTCCTCTCTCCCACCACCTCCTCTCTCCCACCACCTCCTCTCTCCCACCACCTCCTCTCTCCCACCACCTCCTCTCTCCCACCACCTCCTTTTTCATCTTACAGCAAAGAGACATTGAAAGGAAAGAAGAAACAGACGGGTGAGAGGAATAATTGATGACTGAAGGGGGTATTGGGACTGTGCTGTTTGTACATTTACTATATCATGAGCCAAAGCTGAGAGACAGACTGAAAGGCATCCAGTAAGTTAACAACCTCTCCATTTAAGTACATTTTAAAAAGCCAAATGATAGCAAGAAGAAGCTGGGCTCACTGCCGCCTCTGCCCCAAAATATCATTGTTCATTCTCACAGCCTGGCCAGAGGCCAGCTGCTTGCAGGCTTTTAACCACAGGGGGCATTTAAAAACCATTCTGTGTTCCTGTTTTCTTGTCAATCCAAGTGAAATCATTGTAAACAGCGATTTGCAAGTGTGCCCTTATCCAAATAGAGTGTGTTAGGTTCTCTAGGGTTGGTTGTAGCAGGGAGCAGAAAGGGTGAGTAGCTCCAGAGCAGAGCACTCAAGCCTCTGCTCAAGTCTGAGGGTGGTTTTTCTCACCAGGATCAGGCTCTTCAGCTAACATGGGGTGCAAATTTAAACTCTGCACCTGTAGCGACGGAAATCTGGTCAGTGCAGTCCTCTAATGGTGTGAGTTTACCACAGCCTTCTATGGGTTAGATGAAACCTGAAGGAAAACACAAAGCTATTTGTACAGAGCTGTATAAAAACTCAGTTGAGGGAGGCAAATCTTCAAGGAAAGCCTCTATGTGAGTGCATTTGGCCATTCTCTTTTTCTTGGATCTAGGGATGGCTTTTTGTAGGCTCCACAGCCAACCTGGCTGCCATAGAACAATATATGACCAAAGAAATCCTCTTTTACTTCTTAAAAAAAAATCTCTGAAGGAAAAGAAAAATGGAGCAGGGAATAGGTGGTTCAGGATATTTTTTTTTTTTTAAACCTCCTCTATTTGCTATAGACATGGACTATGCACTCCCTTGCAAATAAGTGAAGACAGCAAGTAGGCAGTAGAAAGCCAGCTCTGATTAAATCCCAAGCCTCTCAGCTGTTGCATTCATTTCCTTTGCCCTATTTGCCTTCCCTGCTGTCTGAGAAATCTGCTTCACTATGCAGGGCCCTTTTGCTGGGCGAGTGGGATGGAGGTGGTGATTGCTTAATCTCTGTGCCTACTGAAGCTGCTGCATTGCTCCACTCTAGCACCTGCTCCCACCTACCATCATTTCCGTGGCACCTCTGGGGAGCTGGTACTGCCAACTCCACTGGCGTCTTTATCAAGGAGGATTATAGATATCTCTTGTCTGTTCTTGTGGCACTTCTGAGCTAAGGACTGAGAACCCCTCACGGGGTATGAGGTGTATGAGGTGCAGTCAGAGCAACCCTATTTCATTCCCTGCAAGGCTTGTGAAGCTGCAGAATTTGGGTGCTCGATAGCTGATTTCCCCTGTAGGCAGAGCACTTGCTCTCTAGAAAACCAGAAGCATTTCCAGGCTCATTTCTGTCCCCTCTTGTGTGAACTATGGGCTGGTTTGATCACGGCTCAGTACTTTGTACAGATGTATACACACAGGTTTAGAGCACGTTCCCATCTCTGCACTCACTCATGCACTTGCTCAGACTGTAGGTGGCACTTGGAGAATTAGCAACACTGCTGCTGTAGCCTGCATCGGGGCATGGCTCTACGCACAGCAAGGCAGGGAGAAGAAGACATAGGAAAATGGAGCCATTATTAGTCAGGAAAGGCAGAGAGAGGCAGAGGATCACCAGAAAAGAGACCTCTCTCCTTCATCACACTCGGGAGGACTGCAGCACTCAGCTGCTGACAGCCCCTTCAGGAGCACCCTGTACTTTTCTTTACAGTACGTTTTACTTATCTGCCTC
The DNA here is from genome assembly GCA_013399055.1 of Ramphastos sulfuratus. NCBI lineage: Eukaryota > Metazoa > Chordata > Aves > Piciformes > Ramphastidae > Ramphastos > Ramphastos sulfuratus. Next base: position 65,699 of record WBNM01045820.1, read on the forward strand.
AGAAGAAGAGGGCTGCTGTACTTATCACCCCAGGAGTTCAGCTGGATAGAAATGTTAGCCGACTGGAGGAGAAGCAGCTTGCTCCAGAGGTTTCATTGTTTGGTTGGCAGCAAGCGAGTGCCAGGCGCAGATTATGCATTTATAGAGCTCCTGGCCTTCGCCTGCCTGGATTGTCAGGAGAGAAATTCAAACCATGCTGTGATCCATTTGCTGTCTGTCAGCAGCTGGGAACTGAGGGGCAACCCTGGATCGATCCTTTCTTGGAGCACTCACTTCAGAGATTTCCTGAGTTTTGCTGTGCTGTTAACACTTGAGGCACCGGGGGTGAGAGGGCGCTGCGTGTGAGTACCACCTCTGCAGGATCTCTTGCTGAGGGCTGTCTGAATTTTCACCAACACTTGCTCTGTTTATGGCTAAGGCTGCACTGTAGGAGATGGAAATCAGTCTCCTAGCACTGTGCCAGAGCTTTACAACATGTGAGACATCTTTTTTTCTCAGCAACATGTGTACTGTGTCCAGTTCTGGGCCCTTCAATTCAAAAAAGATGTTGAGGTACTGGAAGGTGTCCAGAGAAGGGTGACAAAGCTGGTGAGGGGCCTGGAGCACAGCCCTGTGAGGAGAGGCTGAGGGAGCTGGGGGTGTGCAGCCTGCAGAAGAGGAGGCTCAGGGCAGACCTCATTGCTCTCTACAGCTACCTAAAGGGAGGTTGTAGCCAGGTGGGGTTGGTCTCTTCTCCCAGGCAATCAGCAACAGAACAAGGGGACACAGTCTCAAGTTGTGCCAGGGGAGGTCTAGGCTGGATGTTAGGAGGAAGTTCTTGACAGAGAGAGTGATTGGCATTGGAATGGGCTGCCCAGGGAGGTGGTGGAGTTGCTGTCCCTGGAGATGTTGAAGAAAAGCCTGGATGGGGCACTTAGTGCCATAGTGTAGTTGATTGGCTAGGGCTGGGTGATAGGTTGGACTGGATGATCTTGGAGGTCCCTTCCAACCTGGTTGATTCTATGAGCCTCCATTTTGGGATATTATTCTATGCTTGCCATGAAGCTCTGAAAGACCCTGAACTGTACATCCCTGGGTGCTATACTAGAGGATGATAAAAGAGAGTAGTTTGCTGTGGTTCACATAAACTGAGAGGACAAGAAATCCTTCTCACCCTGCTGAAATAGCATCCTATGAAAACCTGCAAAATTTCTGGCCTTTTCAGCATCTGGGAATGGATCTGGGAATGTTACTATTGATTTTTAAAAAGGACTAAACATCTTAGAGCAGGGCCATGATGTGATGTGAAGAGTTTTGATCATTCGTGGTTTGGAAACTGTTGCTCTCTTGCTCCTTTTGAGATAGCCTTAAGGTCCCCAAGGTGTCAGCCTTTTAGAGTGTCTCACTTAGAGACCTGCTTTCAGCTGGTGTGAAGTGGACCCATTAGCACCTGAAAAAACAACTCCGGAAGGGGCATGAGATGTATTCTTAGTTTGTTTGCAATAAGACTTGGCAGCCAAAAATGTAGAAGTGAACTGGGACCACACACATGTAACCCTCCAGTAGAGGCTTTCAGGGCTCAGTTAGGTAAGCAGGGTCAGGACAAGTCCCAGTGCAAAGAACACCTTAGAGAATCATAAAATGGTTTGGGTTGGAAGGGACCTCCAAAGGTCCCTTCCCCCTGCAGTCAGCAGGGACATCCTCAACTAGATCAGGTTGCCCAGAGCCCTGTCAAGCCTCACCTTAAATATCTCCAGGGATGGGGACTCAACCACCTCCCTGGGCAACCTGTGCTAGTGCTCCACCACTCTCATTGTAAAGAACTTGTTCCTAACATCCAATCTAAATCTGCTCTGGTTTGAAACCCTTGTCCCTCATCCTATCACTGCAGACCTTTGCAAACAGTCTCACTCCATCCTTCTTGTAGACTCTCTTCAGACACTGAAAGGTTGCTTTTAGGTCTCCATGGAGCCTCCTTTTCTCCAGGCTCAACACCCCCAGCTCCCTCAGCCTGTCCTTGTAGCAGAACTGCTTCAACCCCCTGATCATTTTTGTGACTCGCCCCTGGACCCACTCCATCATGTCCATGTCCTTCCTGTATTGAGAGCTCCAGACCTGGACACTGCTTCAGCAATCTTCACCTGCTGCTCCTCCACAACCAGTGTTTGTTCTCACCATTTGGGCACTGGATTAGCATCCAGAGTCAGTTCCTTCTGTACACTGGGCAAATTATTTCCATTCCTCTTTTCCTCTTGGAGCACTTCCGTGCATTGACTGCTGGAAAACTGGGCAAAGCAGGGTGAGCAGATGGACTTCTTTTTGCCTAAAGCTATAGCCCTTATTTATCATCCACCCTGGTGCTGGTGAGTCTGAAGTTCTTTGCTTAGGGAAATGAGCTGTAAGAATGTCTAATGGAGGCTTGGCTTTACAGTCTTCTCTTTCTTTTCCTTTTCATTTTGTTTCAGGTCCCTGCTTCAAAGATGCTGCTGCATTAATCATGGTGTTTAAAGTGGAAGACTGCGTCTTGCTTGTATCAGCATAATTTGGCAGGGCTATCCAGGAGCTTGTGTGAGCACAGTCCCAGGTAAATCTGCATTCATAATCCAAGGTATTCCTGGGGATATTTGTCTGAGAAGGCTGCATTTAAAACAATAGATTGAAACTGGTACACCCTGGAATCACAGCTTTGTCCCATCCTATCAATACTTTTCTGAAGCATTCTAATGGTAATAAAACCTCCAGCTGTGCAAATCCACAGCTTTATTTCTTTTTTCTACCCCCTCTCTCCTGCCAAACTCCCTCCAGTAGGCCACAATGGTAAGCACTGCTCATTTAGGATCTTCAGTTTTCAGTGCCAGATGAGAGTGGAGCCAGCAAAGCGTGCTTTGTTAGCTTTGATTATGTTCAGTGTGCTGTGGCACAACAGCTGGAATAATTGAGATAATCTTTCAGCTCATGTGGAGGGAGGGGAAGGGGAAATGCTGCTGGAAGCAGAGGAAGAAGCAACAAGGAAGGACAGCTGGCAGCGCAGGAGGGAGAGGGCTGTAGTGCAGGGGTGTTTCGGCAGCTCTTTGGAGCATGCTCAGCAGGTGGATCTGGCCTGGTTGATACCAGAGTGTGGTAGAAGCTGTGTTGTTTGAGATCTGTTTCCCCATGTATAAGATGTGACCCATGCCTTAGGCTGTTCATAAGGCCCAGTTCCCTACAGCATGAACGTGGTGGTGACTTTCACTCTGGAGATAGGACAAATTCAAGGTCCTGCACTTGGGAAGGAAAAGCAGCAGGCATCAGCACAGGTTAGGGATTGCCCTGCTGGAAAGCAGGTCCATGAAGAAAGCCCTTGGAGTGCTGGCGGAGAGCAAGTTCTCTATGGGACAGCAACGTGCCCAAGAAAGCAAATAGCATCCTGGAGTGAAAGAAGAAAAGTGTGGCCAGCAGGTCTAGGGAGGTTCTCCTCCCCCTCTGCTCTGTGCTGGTGAGACCACAGCTGGAATACTGTGCCCAGTTTTGGGCTCCCCAGTTCAAGAGAGACAGGGACTTGCTGGAGAGTCCAACAAAGAGCCACAAGGATGATTTGGGGACTTGAGCATCTGCCCTATGAAGAGAGACTGAAAGCCTTCAGGCTGTTTAGTCTTGAAAAGAGAAGACTGAGAGGAGATCTGATCAATGTGTACAAATTTGAGGGGTGAGTGTCAAGTGGGTGGGGCCAATCTCTTTTGGGTGGTCTGCAGCAAGACAAGGAGCAATGGCTACAAACTGGAACAGAGTAGGTTTCAGCTCAACATGAGGAGAAACTTCTTTACAGTTAGGGTAACAGAGCCCTGGAGCAGGCTTCCCAGAGAAGTTGTGGAGTCTCCTTCTCTGGAGAGGGTCTTCCAAACCCCATCTGAATGCATTCCTGTGCAGACCACCCTAAGGGATCCTGCTTTTGGCAGGGGGGTTGGACTCAATGATCTTTGGAGGTCCCTTCGAACCTCTAAGATTCTGTGACTGTGATTCTCTGCTTCCTGAGATGCTTTGAACAAATTCTGTCACAAGACTTCTTCACACAACCAACAGAGGGTCACAGTGATGGCAGCTCTGAGCAGCAACTGCTCTGAGAAGCGCTGTGTATGCAGGGACTTGCTACCCCAGGAACGCTCTACAGGAGCAGACTTTAGGTATTTGTACTGTTTCTCTAAAACCAATGAGTTTGGAAGAAGCTGAAGCCTGGGCAGTTTACTCTGCTTTGGATGCAAAGGCTGTCTGCAAAACCAGACAAGAAGCAGTGGAACCTCTTAGCTTGTGTTTGCAGTGGGTGCAGTTGTCTCTCCATCCTTCCAGGACCAAATGTCTCTGATTCTCCTGAGATTTACAGAGGGGAAAGAAGTAAGTTATAATCTCATAACCATAGTGGTTGCAGAGTCTTGGAAATCAGTGATGCACACAATTCAGGGCTCTTTCAGTTCCAGCTAACCTAGCAATTGCATTTTTCCAACTGGTAACTAGACTACTCGCAGTAGCTACCTTCTCTTTCCAACATTTGCCACCAACCCCTTAAGCAAAAGATAAAATTTGCCTGTTTGGTTTTTAAAGGTCCCTTCCAACCCAAATCATTCCATGTTTCTGCTTTCCCTCTCCACTACTCTGCTTTCTTTCCTCTCTCTGCCAAAACCCATACACCTTCATGCTTCTTCAGGGTGGACTTGGTGATCTTGGAAGTCTTTTCCAAAGATTCCATGATTCAGGTGTCTGCAGCTCCAAGCCAGTCCCTGGATCCTCAGGTAACTCTAAGGAGGCAGCTACGTGTGCTTAAAGCAAAATTAACAGTCTGTAAAGAAAACCAAGGAGCCTGTTCTGGATGCTACGTGTATATAAGCATGTGTTACAAAAACCCTAACATGCCATTGTAAACTTTACTTAACAGACTGCTTAATCTCTACAAATGTTAACCTCCAGGTTTTTATTTACTGAGCTGGTGGTTTATGATGCCATTGTCTAATTGAAATGTGTTCATTCCTTCTCCAAGTGCCACTGCTAAGCATTTTACTGATGTATAGCAAGAGGACTGGATGGGATTTGCTTTCCTTGGGAGTAAACTTTGGGAGACAGATGGTGTTCTGACAGTACAGATGTGACAGCTTCCATTGCCTTCTTTATGGAGTCTTTCTTGCCAGCTAAGCACTTTTGTTTACAAATGATAAAATTGTTATTTTCTTAGGCATCATAATAAAAAATAGGCAGGAGTGCAGGAGAAAGGAAATTCAGATTTATGCTTCTTCAGCAATGAGGGTATTTGCATCCAAAACCAGAGCTGGAGGTAGCTGGATCCCAGTTCTCATTGTCCTTTGAGCTCAGGCCATTGCATATAAGGCAACAGCTTGGATAGTCCCAATCCTTCTCTCTCTCTGCTGTTCATTGCTTACATGGAGCTTTCAAAAGGAAACCAGTGGCTCACATCTTTGTTACAGATGGGGAGACTGAGGGTCAGAAAAGAGGCTCGAACTGCACAGCGCTGGAAAGCAGAGGGAGGGCCAGGAATAGAGTGCAGCTTTCCTGGTTTGTAGCCAGTGGTGTGGGGTTGGGGCAAGCAAGCCTGGTGAAGACAGGCTCCCAGAAACAGGCAGTTCTTATTCTAAGATTCAAACTCTGGCAGGTTGGGGAGATTCAGAACAGAATGGTTAGCAGCTGTTTTTTAACTTGTACAGCTCAGGTGCTTGAAACAGTAGAACTTCTGATTCCTTTCATGCTATTAGTGTGCTGTTGCTTACCGTGGCGAAAAACATCAGTGCTGTCTTGCTTGGAGGGCAACCAGTCCTTTGGAACTCACTCTCTTGGATTATCACAAAGGTGAAGAGCTTGGTAGGAGAGATGTAGTTCAACTCCTTCCCTATAAGGCATGTGCAGCCTTACTATGATGTTGTTGTGTACCCCAGACAGGGCCATCCTTGGAGATGAGTTGGAGCTTTTGCCTCAAAGAGTCCCTGGGACTCTGCTGTTAACTGTGGGTGCTTTTTGCCACTATTTAGTTGCCTGCCACTAGCACTAAACCCCCTGGGAAACACTGATAATCAAGGCCAGGTCTGGTTCTAGCCCATTTCTTAGAAGCTGTTTGCCCTTCCTAAGCCAGCTAGTACTTCAGCAGTGTAAGTTAGAGAATGAAATCAGAGCTGCCCTGAAACTCATGGGACTTGTACCAGCTGTGCTGGAGTTCCAGTCCAGAACATAGACTAGAGCTGCAGGAAAAGGGACATTTTGGTCACAACCTCTCTTACATTCAAATAAAGAGATGATTGATTGATTGATTTTTACAAGGGGCTTTAGAAACCAATTTTCCTCCCTGGGAAGACAGCTGAATCTGTACTGCCTGCACTGGGTGCTCAGAGCCAGTCTCCAAATCCAACTTGCTCCCTGATCTGACACCAATCTGGCAGGACAGGCATGGTTGGATCAGGGCCCCTGCTGCACCCTAAAGAGAGCTGAGCACAGCTGGCAGCTTGGCATAGCACTGCTACAAAGTTTAGGCAGTTTATTTGCTGCCAGCAAGACCAGGCAGGCTGTCAGCAGGCAGCTGCCATGTGTTTCTCTCTGCAGACTACCTGTGGACGCATGGCTGGGTGATCCTGGGGCCTGCCATGGTCCCTGCTGTCTCTGGCAGGGTTACTTAGCAATAGAGCTAGAAATATTCAGAGCAGGTCTTTGTGGTGGGTTGACCCACCACATAGATAGCACCTGCAGAGCTTTGATATTCTTGTGTTTGTGGGATGTTTCTTATTTTTATTTCTGTCAGCAGGCAACAAGAGAAAGGAAAGTCTCTGGTTCAGAGCAAGAGCCACCTTAGAACTGTGATTCTGTTGTCAGTCTGCTGATGTCTAGAAATCTTCCATAGTCTCCTGCTCTCACTGTTCTGTCTGTGGTGAGGACAGTGGATGCTGAGGACATGACTTGACAGTATGGACAGGATGATGGAAGAGCTATCTGCTGCCAGCTGACTCCTCACTGTCTACCATGTGCTCTCACACTCCCTTGTGCCAGCCCTGGCTCTTGGCTACCTCTGGGCTCAGTCTGAACAGGGGCTGAACCAGCAAATAATTTCTTTTGGTTCACTACTTTGATTCACCCTGAGCTGGGGTCAGGTGAGAGGTGGCGATAGCATAAGGGACAGCCCGGGCCCTGATTTGGCAGCAGCTGATTGCCACACCAGCTTAGCTTTAAGACACAGAGAAAAACTCTTTTCTGGATTTGAACCAAATCCAGCTTCAAACCCATGGGTGGTGGGTGCAAAGACATAGCATTAATTAGCTCTTTGGTTTCAAAGGGGTTGAGCTATCTGCAATAAATCAGGCAAGTTTTGCTTTTGACTTTTCCTGACAGTAGTCTCTCTCACAAATGGTTCTATTAGGGGGCTGTGGTTTCACTTCATCCAGCTTCTAGAATATTCTGCTGTTTATCACTTTAATTGCAAAGAACTCATTGTCAATCTGACTACAGAGGGCCAGTTTCACAGAACCACAGAATGTTAGGGGTGGGAAGGGACATCAAAACATCATTCAGGCCAACTGCCCTGCCAGAGCAGGATCACCACAGGAACACATCCAGGTGGGTTTTGAATGTCTCCAGAGAAGGAGACTCCACAACCTCTCTGCGTAAGCCTGCTCCAGTGTTTTGTCACTCTCACAGTGAAAAAGTTTTTCCTTATGTTCACATGGAGACTCCTCTGCTCCAGCTTGCACCCATTGCCCCTTGGCCTATCATTGGGCATCACTGAGGAGAGCCTGGCTCCATCCTCCCAACGCTGCCCTGCACAACTTTATGAACATGGGAGGGACCTCAAAAGCTCATCCAGGCCAACCCCTCTCCCAGGGCAGGATCACCCAGAGCAGATCACACAGGAACACATTTAGGCAAGTTTTGGATGTCTCCAGAGAATGTCTCAACCTCTCTGGGCAGCCTGTTCCAGGGCTCTGACACCCTCACGGTGGAAAAGTTTTTCCTTATATTCACATGGAACCCACTCTGCTCCAGCTTGCCCCCATAGCCCCTTGGCCTATCATTGGATATCACTGAGCAGAGCCTGGCTCTGTCCTCCTGACACTGCCCTGCACATCTTTATCAACACAAATGAGGTCACCCCTCAGGCTCCTCTGCTCCAAGCTCAAGAGCCCCAGCTCCCTCAGCCTGTCCTCAGCAGGGAGATGTTCCACTGCCTGCAGCATCTTTGTGGCTCTGCAACCCTGAAAGTGCATTGCCCTTTCTCCCAACCCCGAGCGCCCCTGCCTCATGCAAGAGTGCTGCATCAAACCGGGCAAGTGGGCAAACGACCACGCTGTCGCAATCCGGCACCTGTGCCAAGCTGCCAACTGGCAGGGATGCTCAGAGGGGCAGGGTGAAACCTGCCGAGCTACAGAACAAAGTGCTGACGCCAGGTGCTGAAATCCTTGTATTTAATGTCCTATTACTGAGGTTTAGTGGCAAAGCAGAATGAAAGCTATTTAAACAAATCCTTGCTTCATCTAACGTCGCTGTAGTCCGAGGCGCTGCTCAGCATATCGTGAAAGACAATATTATCCAGCTTTTGTTCAGTACCAATTATTTTTCTGCTCCAAATAATAAGGAGTTTTGTAGGGGTTTTTTGGTTTGTTGTTTGGTTTTTTTTTAAACACAAAAGAAAGGGTTTTGCTTAGACGTTAAGGAAAATAAAGTTAACAGACATGAGAATTCTGTCTTGGGAAATCTGCTGCGAGGCTGGCACGAGTATAGCAGAAGTAATTATAAGCAAATGCTGATAATTTATTTACTTGGATGGCAGCATTGTTAGGGTTGTCAGAATCCCATTTCGTCTGTATCTGCGTGAGGAGGCTTTGAACAAGTTTCCACGCTTTCAGCAGCTACGTTTCTAATGAGGTTGTAAGAAGCACAAGGACAGGAAGAAATTTAATGAAA
>WBNM01045821.1:0-10224 GCA_013399055.1 Ramphastos sulfuratus
CGCAGCCGCGGGGGCTGCTCGCTCCCGCTCCTCATTTTCTCCCGTTCCTGCCCCGCTCCGGTGACTCTCAGCCCCCTCCCAGCCTCTTTCCCGTCGCAATCCAAAGTTTTCCCTGCAGCCAGCCAGCAAAGTTGAAGCTCGGCGCCGTTGATGGGGCCAAGGACAGGGGGAGGGGTGCTGGGGGGGGACGGTCCCCTCTGCTCCGTGGGGACACCCGTGACAGTCCCTCTTCGCTCTCCGTCTTGCGTAACCGGAGCCGCCGCAACCCGGCTGCCGAGTTCGGTGGCACCAGGCAAGCGTTTGCCCAGGGATGGGGCAGCTCGTCCGTCCGTCCTGCTGCCCATCCGCCTGTCCGGCCGCCTCGGGCAGCCCCGCGTCACCGAGCCGCTCGCATCTCATCCTTGCTGGTACCAGCTGGTCCACTAAATAGTTTATCGGTGCCCGTCAGCCCCGCTGGACTGGGCACGACCGTGCCGAGGGCCTTCTCATAGCAGTGCGGCTGGAGTTGGCAGCCAGCGCGCCGAGCAGGGCGCTGGAGAAGTTCTTGTGACGTCTCAGCGTGCCGGACAGGGAGACGATTTTCCCTTTTTCCCCTTGGAAAGCAGCAAAATGAGAATTCCGAGCTGGCTCCCTCTGCTCTCCCCTCGTCCCAGTGGGAATGACCTGGGGAAGGCCAGGGACTGGCGCCGTGTGTTGCTTAGGGTGAGGTTTGGGGACGTTTTGCTGTCGCTTTTCTTACACCTCGGGGCAAGAATCGTTGAGGTTGGAACAGAGCCTTGGGGTCACCGAGTGCCACCAGAGCTGCGGCGTGGCAGCGGCAGCGCTGAGCTTGCACCGGCTGGGAGGGATAGAGGAGGAGGAGGTTGGGGCCGGCAGTAGATCCCGGCCGTAGCTCAGCGTCTGCGGCTGCAGGGGGCCGGAGCCTGCGGTTCCTGTCCCTGCAGCCCCTCCTCGCCCCGCTGCGGGTCCAGGCGCTTTTGGGGTACCGCTGGAGCGGGGGGGCAGGAGCAGTGCGGCTCCGGCACCCTGCTGCCCGCCGCGCTCCTTACCGCAGGGTCGAATCGAGCTGCTCGGCAGCGCAGGAGAGGGCTGACAGCTTAGTGCCTGCTCCCAACCGGCTCCTGGGGACCCCAGACCTGGCGTGTCTCCCCCAGCTCTGCGGTGGCAGCTCCCCAAGTTGGGGGCGGAGGGGCAGGCGCCGCTCGTTGCATAAGCTGCGTTGCCTCTGGAAACGAGGCTGTGGAGCGGGGATGTGCTGAGGAAGTTCCTCTCCATCCTCCTCTCCACCCTGCGAGCTATGCCGGGGCGAGAGCCGCAGCAGAGCTGCCCCTCCCGCTCCAGTGACCCCTGCCCCCCCCCAGGAGCTCCTCTTTATTTCGGAGGGGGGTGGCATTGGGCGTGGGGTGCTGTTCTGCTTCGTGGAATCTTGGGCAGCGCAAGAGCTCCTCCAGGAAGCTGCGGAAGCAGTTGTGAGAGTCTGTGGGTGGAAGGATGAAGAGGAGGCTCTGCAAGCCTCCCCACTCTGACTGGGAAGCAGAAGGTGGCACCTTGATGGCACCTGGGCTGGTGCCTTTAGCCACAATGTTCCTGTTGTTTTCTCTGCATTGGTTTCTCTAATGGGGAGGGGGTGGTGGTGTCTCCTGCTGCCCAAGCCCTGGGGAATCTGTCATGGAACCGATGCCATGCAGGTGCCACTGGGAGTGGGGTGCAGGTCCTCGTCCCTTTCCAGAACCCAGCTCCCTAAATCTCCTGCCTCAGTTCCTGGTTCTGAGGCTGTTGGCTTGTTCTTGGCATCATCTGCAGGAGAAAGAAGAGGCAAAGTCCAGCTGGTGGGGGGAGAGCTCTTCCAGGGGGACAAAGGGCACCGATGTCCAATGTGGAGCTTTCCTGCCACCCAGGGCCTGGCAGGCAGAGCCTGTGGGAGAGGAGGGAGGGTGGGCAGGGGCTGACCCACTGGGCATGGCCACGGCAAGGGGTGGCTGCTGTGGGGTTTCAGTGCAGCTCTTCCCTCTCAGCACCTTGGTGGTCTGACGTGTCCCGGGAGCACGTGTGTCCTCTGTGCACGTGTGTGTGCCCACACATGTGCCCTGCTGCTTCCCTGGGCACACGTGGACATGCCCAGATCTGTGCTGGGTTCAGCAGAGGTGAAGAGAGGAGTGTGTGTGGGGGGGCTGCTGGGAGGAGAAGGCAAGAGGTGATGGAGACTGCCATGGTCATGGAGACTGTCGAAAAGAATGACCTGGGGCTCCTCTGTGCCATGGTGTGGAGGGAAGGGTGCCTGGCATCCCCACATGGAACATCTTTGAGTGTGAGGATGAGAGGAAAGGGTCTCAGATAGCTCCATGTTGGCTATGAGGAACCATTTCTGTCCTGCAAGAGTGGTCAGGCTCTGGCACAGGCTGCCCAGGGAGGTGCTGGAGGTGTTCAAGAAGCCTATGGCCATGGCACCTGGGACCATGGTCTGGGGGCCATGGTCTGGTGGCCATGGTGGTGCTGGGTTGGTTTTGGACTTGGGGATCTTGGAGGCCTTTTCCTTCTGAGGTGATTCTGTGGTTGTATCTGGGAGATGCTGTGGTGGGATTCCAGTGTGTCCTGGGGCTGCTGTGGTGTCTGGAGCAGAGCACTGAGCCCCAGCCCCCAACCCGTGGGCTCCCTGTCTGGTGGTGCAAGGATGGGGCAGCAGTGGAGCATCCCTGGCCAATGCCACTCAGTGTGGGGTGAAACTGAGGCACTGCCTTCTCGCTGCTTCCAGAGCTGTTTGGAGCTGGTGCAGAGGTGTGGGGGTTGGAGCAGCTGTGGTGTGCCCCTGTCTTTGGTGCCTCAGCTTCTCTCTGTGCCATTTCCATGTGTTCTGTGGGAGCTGCTGATATCTCTGGTGCCAGCTGGGCACAGGGAGCAAAGCCACCCTGGTCCTCCCTGTTCCTCAAAACCCTTGGTCCCTGGAGCTCCATTCCTGCAGGAGCTGACTCTACTTTGGTGTCCTTTGGGTCCTCTTCAGCCCATGCTGGATCCGTAGCTGGTTCCTCGACGGGGCAGGGCTGATTGCTGCATAGGAACCCCAGAAACACAACCTCTGAGTGTAGGGGGTGGGGGTGGGGACAGGCCGGGGACAGGAGGGTCACCTGTCCCTTGGAAATGCCTGAGAAAGGACCATGTGCAGGTTGAGCTCAGCTCCACTCCTCCAACCACCGGGAGGGTATGGGAGAATGTGGCTGCTGCCTGGCATCTGCGGTAGCACCCTGCTGGTCCCCTGGCGCTGGCGGGGGCCCGAGATTGGGGATGAAGGATGGGGCAGGGTGAGGAAGAGCCTGGAGCATCGATGCCATCCACGGAGGTGATCATGGTGGGGCCGTGAGGCGCGTGGGCATCCGCGGGGCGTCGCCGGTGTGCGGCGGGGGTGCCCGGTGCCGCGTTGCTGCCGGCGGGGGCTGCCTGGTGCCCGGTGCCGTTCTGCTAGCGCAGCTCGCTCCTGCGCGGTGACAGCGCCGCGAGCTGCCGGTGACGGTGCCGGTGCCGGGGAGGAGGGGGCCGAGCTGCTGCCAGCTGCATCCAGTGCTGAGCTCTCGCCACCATCTCGCGAGCGCTAGGGAGGTTGCACAGGAGAGGGGCTGCTCCCTGTGCTCCCCTGCCCCGGCTTCAGGCATCTTGCCCCTGGGCGTGGGGGTGCCCTCGCTGCCCCGGGTGGCAGCCATGCCCCAGGGTGCAGGAGGAGCTGAGCTCGCAGATCGCCAGGATTTTGGCTGTGCCTTCAGAATGCCTTCATGGATGGCTCTTCACCAGGGGTTTGGTCCTGAGGAGCCTTCCCAAAAGGGAACAGGGGCTCCGTGCCCCTGCAAGTGCCCTTTGCCCAGGGGAGGGGTCCACAGGCGTGCTTCGGGAATCCATGGGGCAGCCTGGCTAGGGCTGGGCCCTCAGGAACTGGTGAACAGCTGGGGTGGGCCAGGCTGTGGCGCGGTCCCACCGAGCCTGCCCGATGAGTGCGGTGGGAACCAGGAGGTGCAGCTGTGGCTTGACGGTGGGGCAGGAGGTTCCTCATCCAGGCACGGAGATGATTTCGGTTCCCAGAGCCACACTGAGCACATTCTTCGTGCCAGTGCCACAGGCGAGATCCCTGCTCTGTGCCCCTGAGACCCCCCAGGATGACCCACAGCTTGGGGGCTGCGCCGCTCCCAGAGTCTTTCTGCTCCCAACTCGTCCCAGCGAGCCTGGGCTGAAATGCCCAGGCTAACTCCGGCGGTGCCAGGGCCGGGAAAGGGGCTCCTTGGGGATGGTGCTGGCGGCTGCGGCTCGGCGGGCGAGCGGTGGCCACGTCTGCCCAGTTCCTTCCTGCGGTGCTGCCTGGCCGGGCAGACAAGGCTCTGCTTGTGCCGGCACTGGGGCTTGTCTCTGGCCGCGTTCCCGGGGATGTCCTGCGCCCTGCTCCCTGCGGTATCCTTGGCCCTCAGCCAGGAGGTGCAGGCTGGGGTCCCTCCGACAGCCACCTTTGCCACCCATGGGGTCCTGTGTGGGGGTGCACCCCTGGAGCCTGGGCTGGAGGTGGCCCTTGCTGGGGTAGGTGGTGGCACCTGTTTTGGGGGTGGCCCACGCTGGCACCTCGCTGAGTTTCTGAGGACGTTTCGTGCCTGATGTCAGCTCCATCCACGCTGGAGCTGGCTGCTAAGGGGCAACATTTTCCTCTGGGTCAGGCTTTGCAGGCCAGCGTGAGCCCAGCTCAGGCTGGCATGGCCTGGATGTCGCTGGTGACAGCTTCCCAGTCCCTTCCAGTTGCCTCTCTTGGCAGCTGACCTGCGGTGAGCACCAGCACCAGCAGTACCTTCAGTGTTTCCCAACTGGACTCCAGCTTCTCACTGTCTTCTCTGTGCCACCTTACTTGAAGAAGGGAGATGGCTGAGTGCTTTGCATGCCACCCTGCCATACCAGGCTGCTGTCCTCACTGCAGGACCAGAGATGGTCCCAGCACCACCTGAAGGCTTGTGGGGTTGGCAGCAAATGCTGGGCAAGGACCTCGCTGGCAGCTGAGGGCTGCTCCTGTGGGACCTCTGCTCACACTGGGGACAATGAGGGGGTGAAGGTGAGCCTGGGGAGCGTCAGCCTGCGGCCAAGGTGAGAGCAGCTCTCTGGTGGCCAAAAGAGGTGGACTGAGGCGCTGGGAAGCTGCGGGTGGCTGGAAGGGAGTCTAATGGAGTTGGAAGCTGCATCTTTAATTGAGTGGACTTAATTAGCCTCTTGCAAGATGCTGCTTCTCCAAACTGGAGCGCGGCAGGGATGGGCAGGCGGTGCCAGCCACGTGCCGGTGGCGGGCAGGTGAAGGGCAGAGTGGGACAGGAGCCAGTGGCTCGCCGGGTACCTCCTGGGGGGCTGCCGCCATGGCTGGGGCGGGCAGGGAGGTGACTCCTGCTTTTATCCTTCCTGCCGGACTCGGAGCTCAGGACTCCATTCCTTGGTGATGGAACTGAGGAGGAGGATGTCAGCTGGGGAGGTGGGGGGAGGTGATGAAGGCTTTCTGAGCTCTCAGGCTGCAGCTGCCCTGGCCCGGGGGGGGTGGGGGGGCTGCGATGCGCTTGCTGGGGGCTGCCAAGCAAATTGTTGTTTTAATCTGCTGAGAGCTCTGAAGGCAGCCACCGGCTGCCAGGGGTGACAATGATGCAGCATCAATCTCCTGCGAGGGTGACAATGATGCAGCTCTTTGTTCGCTGCCGCCGCAGCCGTCTCGGGCGCGGGCACCCAGCGCTCGTGGGGTCCTGGGTTCCCGCAGCCCCTCATTGTCACCCAGCGTCCCCTCTGCCCGTGCCACCGGCCAAGTGGGCACTGCCCGGGGGTGCCTGACCTCGTACCGCTGCGTCAGGCACTGTGGGGGCTCCTGATGCTGCCTCCTTCCCTCCTCATCTTGGGGCACTGAGCCCCTGGAATGCTGCAGTGGCAGGAGCTGACACCCTGCGGATGTGTCCAGCGATTGTCTCGTGCTGGCTGTGCTTGGAATTTGGATGTGGTGGCCTCAAGAATCGCTCGGGAATGAAAGGCACTGAGGGGCTGGAGCCGGGCCAGGGAAGGGCACCCAAGGCGGGGAAGGGTCTGGAGAACAGCGCTGGGGAGGGGGAGCTGTGGGGGTGCAGCCTGGAGAGGAGAAGGCTCCAGGGGGACCTCAGAGCTGCTGCCAGTGCCTGAAGGCATCCTGCAGGAAGGCTGCAGAGGGACTCTACATGAGGGTCTCTGAGATAGGCCGAGGGGCAATGGTTTGGAGCTGAGGAAGAAGTTCTGCAGCAGGAGGATGATGAGAACCTGGCACGGGCTGCCCAGGGAGGCTGTGGCTGCCTCCTGCCTGGGGGTGTCCAAGGCCAGGCTGAGTGAGGCCTTGAGCAGCTGAACCTGGCTGAGAGGGGTCCCTGGGCACGGCAGGAGGCTGGGGATGAGCTCTGAGCTCCCTTCCAGCCTGAGCCATGTTCTGACTCTGTGACCCTTGTGCCCACCCTGGGCTCCCTCAGCTCCGTGTGCTGGATGCATCCCCGCAGGCAGCTCAGGGGGCTGTGAGGGCTTCCTGGCGGCGCTCGGCGGTGCCGGTGGATTGTTTGCAGAAGGAAGCTTTCAGCTTTAATGCTTCCCGTGGTGGCCTCGTTCCTGCGGCTCTGGCGGACGCCGCGGGGCACCGGGGGCAGGCACTGGGGGCAGGCGCCGTGCGCGGAGGTGTCTGGGGCTGGCTGCTGCCTCGCCTCTGAGCCTTCCCAGGTCGTTCCCAAGAGGGACATTTCCTCCCCCGGTTCTGACAGCGTCACCTGAACTGTCTGCAGGCCCCCGGGACCATTTTCCAGCCCCTGGGGACAGCTCCAGGTGGCACCAGTGGTGCTGAGCTAGGTCAGCAGCCCTCGGTCGGTGTTGGCACCACGGCAGCTCCTGGGCACCACTGCTCCTTCCAGAGGGATTCCCTCAGTATCTCCTCTCATGCCCGGAGAGTTTTGCCTGTTCATGCTGTGGCACGGGTGGCACCGTGGCTCTGTGACCTTGTCCTCCCCAGGGCTGTGAGATGCCTCCTCAGGAGGAGTCCTGGTGGCTGGAGGTGCAGCTCGGTCCCCAAGTCCTGTCAGTGGTGCCCAGTGACAGGACAAGAGGCAATGGGCACAGGCTTGACCAGAGGAAATTCCACCTAAACATGAGGAGGAACTTCTCTGAGGGTGGCAGAGGGACCAGACTGCCCAGAGAGGTGGCAGAGTCTCCTCTGGAGTCATTCAGAGTGTCTGGGCACCATCCTGTGCACCCTGCTCTTGGTGCTCCTGCTCTGGCACGGGGCTTAACTGGGCAATCTCCAGAGGTCCCTTCCAACTCCCCCGTGCTGGACTGCTGTGCCCTCCCAGAGCACCCCACAGCAGGACCTGTCCCCTGCTGTGTCCCCCCCTAGCACCCCACAGCAGGACCTGTCCCCTGCTGTGTCCCCCCCTAGCACCCCACAGCAGGACCTGTCCCCTGCTGTGTCCCCCCCTAGCACCCCACAGCAGGACCTGTCCCCTGCTGTGTCCCCCCCTAGCACCCCACAGCAGGACCTGTCCCCTGCTGTGTCCCCCCCTAGCACCCCACAGCAGGACCTGTCCCCTGCTGTGTCCCCCCCTAGCACCNCACGACCTGTCCCCCGCTGTGTCCCCCCCTAGCACCCCACCGCAGGACCTGTCCCCTGCTGTGTCCTCCCCTAGCACCCCACAGCAGGACCTGTCCCTCCCAAACCACCCCACCACAGCAGGACCTGTCCCGTGCTGTCCCCCTCAGAGCACCCCACAGCAGGACCTGTCCCCTGCTATCCCCCCCACCCCGAGCACCCCACAGCTCCTAGGGCAGGACAGGTGAGTGAGGAGGGCAACTTCTCCTGGAGGCAGGACCCACACTGGTGCCCACCCTGCGGTTGCCCCCAGGAGCTGGTGCTGGGCAGGGTCACCCTTGGCACGGGGGCTGCGTTCACACGGGCAGGTGGAGCAGAATCCAGAGCAGGTCCGCGCGGGGCCGCGCTCCTCGGGAATAAAAGTCCCTTTATGCCGCATAATTAAAGTGCTCAGAGCCTGCTAATTATCGGGGGATAAAGGTGACTTTTATTCCGGCGGAGTGGCCTCTCAAAGGGCCCTTTCTGCCCGCTCCCGGGGCACAATAGCAGCTCTGCGCCGCTTCCCGAGCCCAGACAAAGTCCTGCTTTGCCGAGCCAGCGAAATGGAGTTGACTGAGGAATTAAGGCCAATGGCTCTGGCTGGGCTCCAGCCCTTTGAAAGCCTTTGGCCAGCTGATGCCCGGGCAGCACCCAAGCTCAGCACCCAAGCTCAGCACCCAAGCCCAGCACCAATCGTGACGCCCAACCCTGGCACCCAACCCCAGCACCCAGCCCTGGCACCCAGGGAAGCATCCAAACCCAATGCCCAGCACAGCACCCAAACACAGCATCCAAAAAGAGAACCCAGCCAGGGTACTCAAGCTCAGTGTGGCATCCAACCCCAGCACCCAGCTCAGCACCCAGTACCCAGTGGGGCTCTGCTGTCCATTTCCCATGCCCATGAGGTGCTTGTTAATTAATCTGTGCCCCGCGGGCAGGGCCCTGGGAGGGCTCTTAGCAGCTGGAGCCAGAGAGACCTGCAGAGCACCAGGGGCTGCTTGGGCTCCTGGGTGCCCAGGGTGGCACAGGAGCAGAGAACTGGGGTTGGAAGGGAGCTCCAGAGATCAGCCAGTCCAAGCCCTGCCAGAGCAGGGTGCCCAGGGCAGGTAACCCAGGAACACGTCCGGGGGGGGTTGGAAGCTCTCCAGAGCCTCTCTGGGCAGCCTGCTCCAGGCTCCAGCACCCTCACATCAAAGAAGCTTCTCCCCATGTTGGGTTGGCACCTCCTGGGTTCCAACTTGTCCTGCCACTGGGCACCCCCAACCAGAGCCTGGCACCTTCATCTTGCCCCCACCCCTCAGATGTTTATCGACATCGATCAGGTCTCTTCTCAGCCTCCTCTTCTCCCGCCCACGCAGCCCCAGGGGCTCTCAGCCTTCACCCCAGAGATGTCCCAGGCCCTTCATCATCCTCTCAGCCTCTGTTGGGCTCTCTCCAGCAGTGCCTGCCCCTTGGGCTCCATCGCAGCCACAGAACCATCCAGGCTGGAAGGCCCTCGGGAAGGATCCAGCCCCAGCAGTGCCCCAGCACCACCATGGCCCTTGCCACTGCTTTGGCCTTGGCTCGATTTTCCCTTTGATTCCCCCCCCCTCCCCCCTCCTATTTTCCCCCTTGATTTTCTTTGTTTGTTTTGCCTTGGTTGGGGTTTTTTTTCCCTTTTTTTTTGTTTTCCTCTTGTTTTCTTTTCTTTGTGTTTTGGGTTTTTTTTCCTTTTTTTTCCCTTGTTTTTTTCCTTGGTTTTTTTGTCTTTTTTTTTTTTTTTTTTTGTTTTTTTTTTTTTTTTTTTTTGGGTTTTTTTTCCTTTTTTTTCCCGTGTTTTTTTCCCTTTGCTTTCTTTTTTTCCCTTTGTCCTTCCTTTTCTTTTCCCCTTAGATTTTCCCTTGTTTCCCCCCTGCCTTGTTTATTCCCTTGTATTTTTCCTTGGTTTTTTTGTCTTTTTTTTTCCCCTTCCCCCCTTCTTTTCCCCCTTGTTTCCTTTTCCTTGATTCCTTTTCCCTGTTTATTTTTTTTCTCCTTGCCTTTTCTCCTTGTTTTTTTTCCCCTTGTATTTTCTATCCTTGGTTTTTTTTCCCTGTATTTTTTGTTTCCTTTTTTTTTCCCTTGAATTTTTTTGTTTTGTTTTTTTTTTCTCCTTGATTTTTTTTCCCCTCCCCTTCCCTTTTGTTTTGTTCTGGGNAAAAACCCCAAACAACTCGGTTTTTTTCTTTTAAATTTAAAACCCCTCTGATCCTTATTTTTCTCTTTTTCTCTCTCCCCCTTCTTTATTCCTTCCTTTTTTTTTTTTNTGTTTTGTTCTGGGTTTGCATTTCAATTGCAGATAAGCCACAAAAAAGAGAAAGAAATCCTCAAATCCCAGGATTCTTCCTTGAAAGCTCCTCCACTGGAGCTGGAACCTGCCCCTCCTGTCGTCGTGTCCCCCCCCCACCCCGGGTGGGGTCAGCCTCCTTTTTCCCCCTCCCGGTGCTGAGGAGGCTCTGGACTGGGTTCAGCTGCTTCCATCTCTGCCATCCTCCAGCTCATTCCCTGCGGAGTGCTGCGAGGGGCTGGAGGCAGCACGGGGTGGGGGGGCGGGGAGAGGCAAGGGGGGGGCCATGGTCCAGTCT